>JARJLU010009879.1:0-42135 GCA_030272975.1 Sparidentex hasta | reverse complement strand
ATTCTAAATGCTGCACTTTGGCTCTGGTGCAGTAAGCTGCAAAGTAACTAGTAGCTAAAGTTATTAAATAATAAATGTAGTGGAATATAAAGTACAGATACTCAGATAAAGTACAAGTACTTCAGAACTGCACTAAACGTCCTGCTGGTCACATGTGGAGCTTTCTGTCCTGTCCTCCACAGTCTTCTTCACGTGTGTGTGTGTGTGTGTTTCACTGCAGGTCTTTACTCTGAACATGTGACTCCAGATATATTTCAACACAGTTATGTAACTCTTATCCTCTCTCGCTCTCTCTGATGACGTCAGGAACAGTAAATGTTCTGTGACATGAACTCAGTGATGTCTGGCTGAATATTGTTTTAAATGAGTACTGTCTAACGTCTGGGCCAGGTGGTGTCTAACCTCTGGACCAGGTGGTGTCTAACCTCTGGGCTGGGTGGCGTCTAACCTCTGGATCAGGTGGTGTCTAACGTCTGGGCCAGGTGGTGTCTAACGTCTGGGCCGAGTGGCGTCTAACCTCTGGATCAAGTGGTGTCTAACCTCTGGGCCGGGTGGTGTCTAACATCTGGACCAGGTGGTGTTTAACCTCTGGACCAGGTGGTGTCTAACATCTGGTCCAGGTGGTGTTTAACCTCTGGATCAGGTGGTGTCTAACGTCTGGACCAGGTGGTGTCTAACCTCTGGGCCGGGTGGCGTCTAACCTCTGGATCAAGTGGTGTCTAACCTCTGGGCCGGGTGGTGTCTAACATCTGGACCAGGTGGTGTTTAACCTCTGGATCAGGTGATGTCTAACGTCTGGACCAGGTGGTGTCTAACCTCTGGGCCAGGTGGTGTCTAACCTCTGGGCC
Organism: Sparidentex hasta; assembly: GCA_030272975.1. Classification (NCBI taxonomy): domain Eukaryota; kingdom Metazoa; phylum Chordata; class Actinopteri; order Spariformes; family Sparidae; genus Sparidentex; species Sparidentex hasta. The sequence continues at coordinate 41,287 of JARJLU010009879.1, read as the reverse complement.
AGGTGGTGTCTAACGTCTGGGCCGGGTGGCGTCTAACCTCTGGATCAGGTGGTGTCTAACCTCTGGGCCGGGTGGTGTCTAACCTCTGGATCAGGTGGTGTCTAACGTCTGGACCAGGTGGTGTCTAACCTCTGGGCCAGGTGGTGTCTAACCTCTGGGCCAGGTGGGGCCTAACGTCTGGGCCGGGTGTCTAACCTCTGGATCAGGTTGTGTCTAACCTCTGGATCAGGTTGTGTCTAACGTCTGGACCAGGTGGTGTCTAACCTCTGGGCCAGGTGGTGCCTAACGTCTGGGCCAGGTGGCTAGATCACTAGATTAATTTAAATAACTGAACAAAATGGGACGTGACTCCAGAGGTCTAGATTAAACAGCACCAGCTTCAGGTTCAACAGTTTGGACCTCGGGTGATGACGTGACTTCCTCATGTCATTATAAAGACGCACATCTCATTGTTCCTGGAGTTCTGCTCATGTTTCTGAACTCCAGAACAATAAACTATTTCTCACCAGCTGGAGAACAAAAAGCTGGAGTTGTTCAGGAAGTGTGTCAGCGAGCAGCGTCTGACGCCACATCCATCCACTCTGGACTCTCTGCTGATCATAAATTCTGGGAAAGTTCTGGATCGCGCTGTTGTTGACGCACATTTGATGCCCAGCTGCTGTCGTTCAAACTCAACGGGCCTCAAAACATGATCACTGAACCATCGCTTCATACATGTACTGGTACTGGTTCTATTAGCTGGTTCTACGCTGCTCGGAGACAGAACATGTCGTCAGAGTCAGAACAGGAAGTGTGTTTGTTGAGATAAGAGAAGAAGAGACTCCGCTGATGGAAACGTTTCTTCCGTCGTCCTACAAATGGTCTGTTCGACCTGATCCGCTGTGCAGAGTCAGACCTCACACTAAAGGGCTGATGCACCTAATTTGTGATATTTGCCTGTAAAGTTTCAGCATCACACTGAAAAATAAATCTCCCAAATTCAGTTTCAAACATCTTTTCATCTAACTCAGAACATTTTCCCTTAAAATGTGAACTTTCCCTTTAACTGTGTGTTTGGAGGATGACGTATCTCCAACATTTACAGCTTTTTCTCTCTTCCTCTTCGTCATTATCAGACGGAACTAATGATGAATGATGAATTCCCCTAATTATTCTTTAAATTAATGTATCATTAATTCTGTAAACTGTCAGGAAACATTAAAGGCTGATACTTTAAATCACTTATTCTAAAACAAACAGTCCAACACTGACGATGATCATGTTCAGTTTACTGCAAATTAAAACTTCCAGTGAGTTGATTTTGTTCCCACAACCTTTGCAGCAGTTCGATTTGTTGGCCGATCTGACGAACTTCAGACTAAATACGAGGCGTCCTTGAGCCGCCTGCTCGTCTCTGCTGCTCGGCCTCGTTTCACCATAGTAACAAATGGACAGCAGCTCGCTCACATGTTGTTTTCTCCCCTGCAGCACAAAATAACTCCCTGCAGAACTGACAGAGAATCCAAACGGTGAGACGCAACATCCAGATAACTGCGACGACACAGGACGGATGCTGTTTGGATTCTTCTTTGTTTTCATTAAAGACAAAACATCCCTGCTGGAAAGAACAACAGCATCCAAACACAACAGCTAACTGAGCTAACTAGCATAGGGCAGGTACAGCTAGCAGCAGTTAGCAGGTACTCTGGTGATTTGTAGTATGTTCCAGATTTCTTATTCTCTCTTTTCTCCACACTGTGCTGAAGATCTGGTTCGGTTTAGACATTTTCATTAGCGTCTGTTCCACACATGAAGGGCAGCAAAACAAAGTTTACATCTAACCTGTAGACGAATGAAGAAGCTTTAAAATAGAAAAGCATCCAGTACAAAGTGTGAGTTAAAACCTGTCAGACAGCAGCAGGTCACACGAGGCCGCTGCCGTCTGCACATCAACATGTTACTGTCCTTTAACCTCATTTAAGGTCTGCAGGAAACCAGACGAGACTCCGGGACACACACACACACACACACACACACGCGCGCGCGCACACACGCACATGCACGCACACGCACACGCACACACACACACACACACACACACACACACACACACTCTTGCTGTGTGTATAACATGAGGATCCATTCAGAGGCTGGCCGGGGTCCAGCTCGTCCTCAGGAAGCCTCGCATCCTGCTGATCTGAGGCCAGTGATCGAGGGTTTCTGCAGATAAACTGAAACAAACAGACTCGAGCTGTATTTCAGTCAAGATACACTCCTGTTGTAACACACACACACACACAAGCACACAACACACACACTTCATCAGCTGCTCAAATGTTGTTGAACTTCAGATTATCCTGCTTCTGTTTTCATATCTTGAGTTATAAGAAGAAGAAAACATGTCGTTAACGAGGCGTTCACTGGATTTACACACAGAAAACCAACTTCTGAAGATCTTCTCATGATCAGTCAGACAGAAGAATAAAACACCAGACGACACAGATCAGAGCAGAAGTGACGACAGGACAGGTTGGAAATAAAACGGAGCAGATTATAAAGATGTCAGATCGGTTTCTCAGCTGAAAGGCTTCGACTGTAAAAACACGTCATCAGTGTTGATTCAAGGACAGATTTTAGAACATCTGGAGGAGTTTGACCAACAGAGACGGTTTAAAAACACTCTGAGATCCAAAGTTTAGAAGCTCGACCCACATTACAGACTCAAAGAACGATCAACTTTAAATGATGATATAAAGTCCTCTCCTCCTCCTGAACTTGACCTTCATCAGTGTGGACGGAAGAGAAACTTCAGTTTTAACTGATGAACATCTTCCTCTTGTGTCATGAAACCACTGATCGTTTTATATATTTGTGACGACGCTTCACATCCTGTTTAAAATATTTAAGTGGTTTGTTGTTTTTATTTGTTTCTGTACAGACCGAAGCATCTTCATCGTCATCTTCAGTATTTATTATTTAGTTGTTGCTTCTCATTCAACCTGAACGTTGTGTCACGTCGCCCCCGTGTGGAAGCTGCTGGTGTTACAGCTGATGAGAGGTTAAAGGAGCAGTCTGCAGTTTTCAGGGAGAAGACTGTCAACATGTGGCGGACCCTGCCACAGTGTTCTGATGTTCCTCTGAGAGCAGCTCGTTTACTCACTGACGGAGCAAAGTTTGTATTTTTACCTCATTAATATTGTTAACATTAAAATTCAGAGTTAAAGCTACACATTTCCCCCTCTATCATAAATCAAGAAATATATAATTGAACATTTATTTATTTAATATAATTATTTGAGTTCTGTTGACTTGTTTGTTTTCTATATTCAATAGATGATCATCTCTATTTTGCTGCTGTAGTGATTCAAATGTCCTTGTGGGAATAAATATAATTTATAGATTATATTATTAAGGCTTCAAACAATGAATACAAAGAAAAATAAAAACTTTACTATCATATCATAAATAATAAAAAAGCGAATCTTCGAGGCTGAAGATCAGTTTTGTAGTTACTTCACTTCAGTGTTTGAGAATAATATTAAAACATATTAAACACAAACATCAAACAGTATAATAGAATTTATATAAACCAGCCTGTATATTATCAAGGATTTTATCTATATTATCTATATTATTATCTATATTATTGAATACTTTGACTAACAGACTAACATTGTAACCTCAGTGAAGCTGATGTTGAACTCTTCAGAGAAACAAAAAGTCAACAATTAATTATTTTATCTTGTTAGTGAAGCAAAGTGACGTCACTTTAATACATTAGTACATTAATTAACCTGACTGAACCTAAACAGAACATGAAGAGTTCTGAGACAGTCGACCCGTTCAGTCGCCAGGATGTGTTGGTTCTGAAAGACACCTGAGCGTCTGTGATCAATATAAACTGTCACGACGACATTAATCGATATGTTGATCGATCAGTTCAAAATCTGAGGAGGATTCAGAGGAAACGAGAAACAATCCAATGTTTTGTTTTTGTGTTGAAATCAGTTAAAGGTCACCGAGGCCCAACGGACCTGACACACACACACACACACACACACACACACACACACACACACACACACACACACACACACACACTGAATTCCCCTGATGTTTCCACGCTGCAGAAACAATGATGCACGTGAGAGGCAGAAGTGTGTTTCATCCTCTGGAAATATCGTGAACACACACACACACACACACACACACACACACACACACCAACAACAACAACAACATCACATATCAGCAGGTTTTATTTTATTATTCAGCTTCTCGGTGGATTTACAGTCATTTGTTAAACTAAAGTGAAGCAGCTCGTTATCATTATTATTATAATTATTAATCACTGACGACTGATTATGATTCAGTTGTTGATCTTCTACACGTGAACAAACAATCCCAGCATGTGGACCAGAACCCAGAGAGTCCAGCAGGGACCTGAAACGACAAAATCACACCTGAGTCATCTCAGTTTCTTCTCTTGTGTCTGTTAATCAGTAACTCTGTGTTTCTAGAAATATAATAATTAATGATATAAAACGCACAAATCAACAGAACAGATGACAAAGGTGTGTCGGTTGTGGTGATTTTAAAGGTGCAGTACGTCAGAACTTTAGTTGAAAATGTTTTAAAATGATCCAAAAAATTTAAAACATAGTGATTTTGATTTTATCTACTGAAGTTAGCATGCTAAACAGCTAGCTCTGCTCCAAAGCTCCTGTACTCATCCGAACTGCTAGCTGCACAGCTAACCGAGCCAACTAGCCTACAGTGAGCAGCAGTTAGCGGTTATTCTGGTGATATGCTGCTGCCCAGGTCTCACACCTTTAATGTGAAATGTTGTATATTATATCTAATCGACTGTAAAGAGCTGTGACTTCCTGTGACAGCCGGGATGTTGATCCTAACACAGAAGCTTTTATTTTGTGGTGGAATATTCCTTTAACACTGTTACATTGACTGCATGAGGAGAGTTAAACCTCATGTGAACATACCGGACCGGGTCCATCCACTGTTTGGAGCTGAGGTGACAGAATCTGTAGAAACAAACACATCCTGTTACCTCACAGCTCACACGCTCGTTAAAGCCCCGCCCCCTCACCTGTCCAACTCACCTGGCATCCTGTCCAGCTCCACGCTGTAGTCAGAGAACTCGTGCCGTTTGCTCACAGAGCAGATGTGAGTTCCGAAGTCCTTGGTCCGGACCCGTTGGATGGTGAGCGTGATGCTGCCGGGCTTGTAGGCGATGCTGTAGCCGTCGCTGCAGTTCTGGAAGGATTTATGTTTGATGTAGTGACACAGCAGCTGGTTGTTGGGACTCCTCCACTGCACCGACAGCTGCGAGAGCTGCGTGTCGTCCTCATAGTGATAGGAACACGGCAACGTGACCGACTGACCGGGCCGACACAGAACTCTGACAACACTGCCTGCACACACAACAGCCACAGATAGGAAACACAGAGGAAAACCCACAAAGCTGCCAAACTGGCGCCGGCAGCTCGGGTCAGCGGAGGACATCTCGAACCGTTTCTGTGGTCGAACGAAACACAAATTTTAATCCAAACCTTGATGTTGGTCGAACTGCGACTGAGAGGATTCTGTCCCTGAAACAAAACAGACGGTGAACACGCGTTGTGACGAGACAGACGCAGAAAACTGAATCTGAACAGGTTTGACGGCGACTGTCTGGAGGTTCCAGGTTCCTTCTGATTGGTCACACAGGAAGAGAAACACAAAAGGGAACTGCTAACATTAGCATTCAACAACTTCCTATCTGATGTTTATCTTTGATAGTGTTAAACAATACAGCAGGCAAAGTGTAAATTAATCATTGATCATCTGATGAAATGATCATGGATGGTGAAAATCTGTCCGTATTTCAAGGTCAAACCACGTATTTGACGTCCTGTTAGCTAACGTTAGCATTCAACCACTTTCTAGCTAATGTAGCTCTTTGATGGTGTTTAACAATACGGCAGGAAAAGTGTTAATTAATTCTAAACTATCAACACAAATGACTCGGGCAGATTTATTTCAGCCTGATGGACAAACACACTGGATTTAATCACATTAGCTATGAAGTGATTGAATGTTGAACGTTAGCTGTGGATTATCAGTCTGACAGATTATGATCATGTCACCACTTCCTGAATGCTAATCAACTAAAAAGATGGACAGTCAAGATCTGGAGGGAGTTAAACATACTAGCTAACGTTAGCATTCAGCCACTTCATCGCTAATATTACTGTTTGATTAATTAAATATCCAAGATGTGCGCTGATGTCCAAACTGTAATGTTAGCGAGGAAGCGCTTGAATGCTAACATTAGCTTGTGTCTAACAGATGCTAACAAACAGTTATCAGTTCTATTGTTTAAGCTCCAGATCTTCACTGTTCTTCATCTTAACGGTTGTGAAGCAGTGAAATGATAATAATTAGCCAGATTACCTTCGTTAACTCGACCGGTAACCTAGAGATCAGCAGCATGACATCATCCCGCCGTCATCCTCACCACCCCGACGCATGACATCAGGGTAAGATGGTTGCCGTTTGAAAATGGACACACGATGACAGTGTAAGTTTTCACACCGTCCAACTTTGGAATTTCCCATTTTTGTTGGGTGGAAGTTTCATTTCTTTAAAACAAAACAAAACGAAGCCTGCGGTTTCCTGTGAAACAGAATATTGAACTCTGATATTTACAACAAGTGAACGAGCAGAAAACCATCAGCAGTAAAACATCCTCGTCTCCTCCTTCAGCTCCAGCAGTCTTTAATAATTCATTACATTACGTCTGATTCAGGAGAGACAGAAAACGTACCTTCTACAAACTGCGACAGAACGAGTCCAAAGTACAGAGCAGCCGTCCCGGTCTGATCCGCAGATGTTCTCCACATTTGGTGCCGGATTAAATCTCCACAGATTCAAACACTTCAGATGTTACTCAGCAAGATGGAGACGCTGGAGCACAACGTCCAGAGACGACCGCTGCCTCCTTCAGCTTTTACTTTCACTGTTATCAGGTAACAAGCCGCGACTGTTAATGAACCACAACACTCTGCTTATATGTCGGCAGAGATTTGTCAGCAACATGTGACCGACCACGAGGGTCATCAGGGTGATTTCCAGGATGAGTCAACAGAAACAGTCCTTGTACTCAAAGGCTCCAAAGATCTGAGACAGCTGGTGACATTACATCTCTGTCTGAGTATCTCGGTTAACGTTTGGTCGAGCTGACAGCATGCCGAGCAGGAGTCGGGTGACCGAGCAGGAAAGTCCACGACAGTCTGGACTCGCCTGTCAGCTGTGGTCTTCTGTCTCTGGAGGACGGAGCTTCTCCTCCATCATGTTTCACTGTGGGGCTGAAACACAGTTGCTGTGTCTCAGTTCAGGTCTGCATCCTTCAGAGGAGCATTTAAAGGCCAATTACGTCACAACGCTGTGTGAAGTCTGTCACAATCTGAAGGCTCCTCCAGAGGCTCCTTCTTCTCACTGTTTCTGGAGGACGCACTGCAACGATCCCTCACAGCCTCACATATCCCAGGATTCTTTGCGTGCCCGAAAAAGAAGAAAGAAAGAGAGAAAATGGCGACATCGCGTGGCGTAGATCGTCACTTTCATGGGTCTGGGCAGCAGAAATCATGACATGAGGGTAAAACTTCTGGTGACGCAACCAGGAAATGCTCCAAAGGACAGACCGTCACATTTAACAACAGCTGACGAGATTAACAAGGTCTCTGAAGGACTCGCCTTCACAGACCACAAAGACCACAAAGACCAAGTCCTTCAGAGGACGCAGAGCCTGAACTGAGACTCAGCATGTGGTCACAAACACTTCATCCATCTTTTTCATCCTCCCCTGTGAAGTTCTGGTCTTTCTTCATCCACCTCAGGTGTTTGTTCTCGTTTCCCTCCTGAGAAACTGGTTTTCAAACAGACCCACTGTGTATATATACATATAATACATGTACCACTGAAATGACTTGTTGTAACTTTGAGGTGTTTTCTTCCACACACTGCTCATAAAGCTGCAAGTTACTGGATACTTTCATGTATTTGTGGTCCTGCCGTCACCGCCTGTCAACTCTGATTCACTTTACATTGTTTTTAAATATTAATATTATTGTTTTGTGTGTGAAGGAAAGAATAAACGTCACAGCGCTAAAATCACAGAAATCAGTTTAATGTCAATCAATCAGTGCCGTTTATACAAATCAGCTGGAGTTTTCAAACAACTGACAGAAAAATGTTTTTCAGCTAATTTTTACCTACAGACAGAATGAACGTCATCACACGAAGAGGAAACACGCTGTACACTGGATCCGACTTATTTACATATAAACACACACGTTCACACACGTTCAGCCTCATGTGATGATGTTTCATTTACAGGTGACGAATTAAATACTGAACACTTCACACTGAACCCTGCATGGACGTGAACACAACACGACTCTTAAACTGTGAAGAGAATCATGTTTAATAAAGTTTCATGATTCATGATTTGTGTCGACGATGATAAAAGAAAAACAAACGTGTTCGGTCGTTTTCTGGAGATTTACGACTGAAATTTATGAGCAGCAGAGAACATCTGGGAAATTATTTATTTTATTCACATTAGAGTGACGTCACAAAATACAGATATTGACGATAACTGCGGTGTTTTAAAATGAAATACTGACAATGTTTTAATATCATAATGTTGTGTAAATATTCCAGCTTCTCTTCGATGTTCTCGGTTTGTTTTCATTCTCCCTCCGTCAGAAGACGTGTTGGTTTCATCAAGACGCCATAAAACTGAAAAATTATACATGTGCAGTTGTTCTTTGTCTACAATTTGTTTACAGATTCTCGCAGCTTCAGAACAGCCTCGTTACTTTAGTTTGACGTAAGAAGCCGTAAACAGACAGAGAGGGAGGCTGGAATGTGGAGAAAAGGCGTGTTAGTGTCTCGTATCTGCAGAGAGTTTCTGATTTTCTCTCTTTGTTGCTGCTCGGGACGCTTTACCAACCCAACATGTGTCTATTTGACGTCCTGGGAATGAGACTCAACAATCAACTGTCTTTGTGGTGCGTTCAGGAACAGCTGGGACAAATCCTACTGATTCTACCTTTAACTTTAATAGTCTTTGAATTCTATTAATATGACGTGAGCTTCAGTTAACTTTGAGCACAAATGTCCTTCAGAGGGAGACTTTTTACTCTGATACTCTGAGTCCATGTCAGAGCCTGAACTCTGTTACTGTGCTGGAGGAAACAAGCTGGATCAGAACTTCTAGTATCTGAACTGGAGGAAAGACTGTGTGGACTGCTGTCACCTCTGAATGATTTTGCCTGAGAGCAGGATATAAAAATGTGTGTTTGTTGAACAGGTGGTCTGATGAAACCATCTGGGGAGTTAAAACGAACAGGTGTGAGCAGTTTATACATAAACGTGACTTTGTGGTGAGAACATGAAAGTGTTGCTGCATGAGGCCCAACGTGTTGTGATCATCTTCACATTCACCAAACAGACATTATTGTATCATAATACTGTGTGTGCTGATTGTACCTGAACTGTTCGGACTCAGTCGTCATGATTAAATCGGGCTTTAAATCACGTGTTGGTTTCCTGATCACAGACCGGTCCTGGACTAAGTGGACTTCTGTCAGGGTTCAGCTTGTTGGACCTCTCAGCGTCGCTGCTGATCCTTTAGCAGAGCTCCTCCTCTGGTCACAGGTCACTTCCTGTGTGTGTCTATTGTGCCCAAAGTAAAGTACCTCAAACGCCTCGCTGCTGCTGTGAAGTACGAAATGATGTCACAAAACCGATGAGACACATAAAAACTATCACTGTACAAATACATTTCATATTTTACAGTTTTCCTTCTGCTGGAGCCTCTGAAGGCTGGTGAGGACGCGAGTGGACGCATCGGTTACTGGATTCCTCTGAATAAACACATGGCGAACACCATGGCGAAGAGCTGCAGAGACAACGAGACAACGAGCAGAGACAGTTTTAAACTTACAGACGGCCGGATGAAACTTTCTATTAATGTCGAAAACACAAAAAGATCAAAACCAGGAAGACTTGAATCTTTAATAACGTCACAAATATCAAATTATATTTTAAAGAAGGTTCAGTAATTTCTTCAAACAACTGCTTACTGTCGTTTGTATGAAACAAACCGGAGGAAATAATTACTGGGGACTATTTTCGGTGGCGGACTGATCTGGTGCTCAGGTGAGTGTCTGCAGCAGCAGCAGCACGTGAACGCTTCAGTAAAACTTTATCTCAGATTAAAAACTAAAAACTAACCCGTCAGGTGACACACAGCCGTCACTAGGTATCTTAGACGTACTGTTATTCTGTTTAATTATTCTCAGAAAACTTGTTTTAGTCATGTAAACTAATCTTCATCACTGTCATCAATGTGTGAACAAACAACAAGCAATAAAATATTCATCATTTAAATACGGTGAGAAATCAGAGTACGTACTTCGATTGTCAGCACAACGATGGCCAGAGCTCCTGCTGTGTAAATGTACGTCTCAAAGTAGTTGACCATCGCGGAGTAACAGCCCTGCAGGAAGAAAACACACGAGTGAGGAAATGGTTGATGGTCGGCTGCAGCGGAAAATCAAGAGCAGTGTCCATTTTTCACAGAATATTTTTAGTTTGAATTCGGATGTGCATGAAAATATGAGACGAAACGGGATGGAAATAATATTTAAATCAGTTAAGAAGCGATAAAAGGCTTCAGAGAAGTTACACGGAAGATGTGTCTTTAATTAAAATCATTAATACAACAAATAACTGACTTAATGGATTTTATATATTTAAATGATATAAAGTTAGTATACAGACAGTTTCAGAGACATGGAAGCTAAAACACATTGTGCTCACACTGTTTGTCTCCAGGTCTGTTTGTGTCAGAGCCTTCGATGAGGAAGTTAAATTAAAATGCTGCTCAGACACAAACGCATCAGTGATTATAATAAAATACGTCCAGGACTTTCAGTAGAAACAGTGTCTACGTTTCTTAAACTCGTGTCGGTGAGTTAGTGAGAGGAACGTGTTTCCTGTAACGACCTTGTTGTGTCTGAAGGCCACGCTGCCGCTCACACACTGCTCCACGCTGCCAGCTCCAAGGTAACTGTTCCTCTGGCAACAGGCCTCAGGGACCATCTTACTGGGGCTGAGGAGCCTGAAGAGACTCTCCTCGAAGTCCTCGGGGCCGCTGACGCCACAGCAGTCGAACTGTACACAGAAGCACGGCGGGAGGAAGAGCAGCATGAAGGACTGAGACGCAGATGGAGCTGAATTAATGGAGCGGTGATTGTAAAGATCGATGGCTCACCGTGGTCATGATGGCGTTCCAGGTGGATGTAAAGACGTCGGTGTTGTTCTGACCTTGGTAGTGACGCTTGAGCTCCCGGCTGAAATACTCTCTGGTTAACTTGACCGAGACACAGAAAACACCTCGGGTCAGGACGTCACCTTCTGACCAGGTGACAATGATCAACACAGTTTGAAGAATTCAGACTCACGTGTTCCCTGAAGAGGAACGCCAAGATGGCAGCAGCCAGTTCAGCCAGGAAGATGAAGAGGATGAGCATGAAGAACTGAAGAACAAGAAGAGAAGAAACAGTCTGAACAAACGCTTCAGACACACTTCACACAATATAAAACACAACGTATCGGATTATCCTGCCTGTTAAATACTGACAGTAATCATCTGTTAGTGGTTGTGCAGATATACGTCGTTACATCCACGTCCTGTAGAGGGCACTGTTGTATCGTTAGACTCTGCTCTTATGTAACTTATAACAGGGATGTAATGGAGGACGAACAGAAACTAACTCACTTCATTCTTGTTACAGTTTCACCACTTTTGACCTCTTAATTAACACATTTAATCAAAATAAACAGGATGAATCTGACACAAGAAGAGTCTAAATCACAGTCCATGCTGTTACTGATCTTTTCTAACAGATCATTTTTATAATAAATATATGATGCGTGTGTGTGTGTGTGTGTGTGTGTGTGTGTGTGTGTGTTTGTCTTCTTGCTCTGTGCTTTTTCTTAAAATGCTTTGATTATGATTTCAGTTTGGTGAGCTGAGGGAGATCAAACACATAAACAAATGCATAATTAACACACATTGACGTTCGCGGCTTCACTACAGACTCATCGTGCTCTCGCTCTGTCGATCAATACTGAAGCACAACAAACATCAGCAGCACCCAAACATTTCATGATGTTAGAACTTCTCTTTTTTTTAACCATAAAGCAGCGAATCCCTCTCATCAGCAGTGACTCACAAAGAGCAGGAGGCATTTGTTCTCCCTGATGGCGCCGCAGCAGCCCAGGAAGCCCAGCAGGAACAGCATGCCGCCCATGGCCAGGATGACGTAGACCCCGGTGAACAGGAGGGGGTTCGCCGCCACGATCTCCCTGAAGCCCATCGGGTCCAGCAGCACCCAGATGCCCACACCTAGCAGGAAGGAGCCGCCCAGCTGGGAGAGGGAAGGTGAATTATTCAGTCAGAGTGACATCATCAGCTGTTTGCTGTGGTGGGTTCAGATCCTGCAACCAGCTGACGAGATACCGGCGGAGAACATGCACGAGTACCTTCATCTCTTTGTTCTGCTGTAAGTGTCGGTTTGACACAAACACGTCTGAAGGAAAAAAAGTGTTTAAAAGGTGAAATCTGTAAGAAATCACCAGAATTCAAAAGTAGCTTCGACACTATAGAGAGCAACACGACCGCTAACTGCTGCTCGTTATACACTTCACAGGCTGCAGTGACTCGCTGCTGTTAGCAAGAAGCTAAGAGGCCCGGTTAGCCGAGTCAGCCTCAGACAGAAGGTACGCTACAGAGGTGATTTACAGCAGAGAGAGAGAGAGTCGGACATCATCAGCGTCTGGAGACAGAATATCTTCATAATGTTACTGTGACCGAACCAGGTGTGACTGTGGAGACAAACCAACACTGTTCTGTTGATTCTGATTTGGATCAGGTCCAGTTTGAATGAAGTGAGTTTCACGTTGAGTTAACGAGGCGATTAAACTCCTCTTAGTTCAGTCAGAGAGAGAAACTTGATTCAGACGGTGTTTGGTTGTATTTTTCTGTATTCGTCAGGAAAATAGGTGTCAAAATATTACATTTCTTGACATTCTGTGAGTTAATTTTGTTGACTAAGTAGTGAAGCGGCTGTTTTTACGTCTCTCAGCTGAAACATCAGACCATCACTGCTCATGGTACAAAGTGATGTCAGGACCTGCTGCGATAACGAAGCAGATAAAGACTGAATTTGACTTTGTTCTGGGAGAACTGTTGCTTTAATGATCATCCTGTGTTTGTCTTATCCAAATTCTTTAACAACAGCTGAGGGTGTGTGTGTGTGTGTGTGTGTGTGGGAGAGAGTGGGCAAGCTGTGTGTATCTGTGTGTTTATGTGTGTGTGTTTGTTGTGTGAAGCTGCTTTTGTTTTCATATCTTATATCATTCTGTTGTGTCTCTGATGCTGCGTCTCCAGGGTTTATCGCCTCAACACATGCAGATCAAAGAAAGACACTTTGGTACATTATGATCTGAAGTTTAACTGACATAAAACCGTATTGAAACACATCAAAGTCGCTCTGAAGGTTTCTGATGTTAAACAACAGAAGAAGACGACAGCGAACTCACAAAGATGAAGAAGTTGAAGATGAACATGAGGTACTTCATACAGCTGAGGCAGTCTCCCTCCATGGCTGAGCCTCGAGCTGAAACCTCACCCTGCCCCTGGAAACACACACACACACGCACACACACACACACACACACACACACACACACACACACACACACACACACACACACACGCACGCACGCACGCACGCACGCACACACACACACACAGAGTCAATTATTGATTCATCGACTGACAGAAAATCGTCTACTTTTTTGATAATTGCTAAAATTTTGGTGAAACTTTTCCAGAAAAAAACATCAACATTACAATACATAACACATGACAATGTGTGTACATATGACTATACATTCACACACACACACACACACACAATAAGATCCATCTGTATCATTTTTCTACAAATTAAAAGCACAGAAATATATTTTGAGTGGGCTGATTCTGCGGTATGACAGAAACACTTAAGTGAGCTACAAATAACAATATTCAAAATGAAAGCTGCTATAATGAATATATTATATCAACAATGCACTAACAACTATCTGTATGTGAGAGCAGAATTTTGTGGCGGACGATGACGTGATGAAGGTCTGATCGTACAGATACATTTCACTCGTCTCTCTGCAGTTTCTCACAGCTCCATGATGCTTCATAATGTTTATAAAAAATAATTTAGGTTTAAATGACATAAACGACAAGAAAAGACAAATTAACAATGCAAACAAACCTTAGAAGGTTCGCTGACGACTGACTGAGTCGTTTCATAGACCTGCCATTATTCAATAAATCCAGGAAACAATCAGCAGATTAATTGATAATTCAAATAATCATTAAATGCAGCTCTACTGTGATCCAAAACCGAAATGTCTGTTGTTTACACAAAGAGGACGAATATGAAATACACGTTACATCACGACTGTCTTCAGCGTCCATGTGAGCGAACACAAGCAGCAGGACAGAAACGCAGGATGACAAATCGGCAGTCACAGTTTTTGTCAGTCGTGGGGACGTGACACTGACAGCCTGTCCCTGTGGGATCGTTTGACACATGGACGGACGTCGGCTGGTGCTGATGAGGACATGTCGATGTAAGAGGGGCCATCGGTGGGGGTGTGAAGAGGACCAACTGTGCACTTACGGTCCCTGATGGTGTTTACCAGTTAAAACCAACATGCAGCCACCTGTCACGTGTGAGGAGACGGCCGGCACTTCAGTTTCATAACCGCAGATCTGATCGAGAGAGCGACCACGAAGAGGAGGTTCACTTATTGGACCAAATTAAGCTTTTGAAATGATGTTTAAGATCATTTAGATCGAATTAAAAACTCTGTTTCGCTCATGTTAACACTCTTCTTCATCATTTATTCAAGGAACAAAACATTCAAATCTGCACAATAAGCACATAAAACAAAACATTTCTTCTTCTCTCTAATCTCAAACGTGCACAAACGACAAGGTTTGAAAATAACTGTGCATCACACACCTCAGAAAATTAAGATTATCGTACCCGAGGGAGCGATGCACCTCTGCAGGACTGACGAGATAACAACCAGAGTCACCCAAATCCACTATATCACAGACTGGACCTGCACACCCGTCACATTATCAGATAATCTGGGCTGAACTTCGCCTGAGGTCCCAAACACTAGTGCAGCAGCAAGAGAGCGTAACAGAGAGACTCAGATATCCAACATCTCTTCAGACAGTTTCACTGCCAGAGACATCGATGTTTCTCTCCATAACTGCTGCAGCGAGGCAGCTGGACGCGGCTGTATGTTAATATTCATAATGTCAAAATGTTGCATGTTTATGTCTGTTGTTAAAGTAATAAACACAACGACACGTGATTCTGAAATGATTCATTTTCCCTCCAAGTATAACTACCTCTAATTAATAACAGAAAATGACAGACTATGAACGCGAGTGCACAATGTGTGCACAATGATATAAAAAAGGAAATGAAATGTGACACCTAAATTTTGGTTGTCAGGATTAAAATGAGGACTGGAAGCAAACGCCCGTCCTGATTCTCTCTCTCACAGCCGACGAGCAGTTAACACCAGTAATTCCTGCTTATTTACCTTCTCGCTCTTTGTCCAACTTTGCTGGGCGCTCGGCTGTGTTAATGTGTATTTACGGCTAATTTGACCGCTCTGTGTGAGGCTTTTAGTTTAATGACGTAAAACGCCGGTTGCTCTGCTTTCACTGCAATTAAACCCTGCCAGTGCACTCTGGGTAATTGCTGCCTCTTTGGGCGAGGTCAGGGTTAATAAAATAAGGGTACGTATGGTGCGCTGGGAATTTGCACACGCACTCAGCATTATTAGCACATCTTTGTCAATCACTCATGTCAGCACAATTACAATTACGCCGGTAGATGTGTGATTATGAAATGAACAATAGGAAGACGGCGAGAAAAGAAAACAAACAAGAAAACACGACGAGCTGTCAGAAAAGACAACACGAGCATTGTGATGATGTCAGACGAGATTACAGACACGCCGCCATGTGACAAAGAGCGAAGGCAGAAACAGACGTCTTGATTAAACCAACAGGGGGCATAAATTAAAGTAATCATGATGTAATCAATCATAATTAGATTAATATAATTATAATTACATTTGAAACCAAAAACAGCTGTTGAATGCTGTTAAAATGTAAACCAGCTGCAGGTTTAATGACTCCGGCTTCTGCTTTTAAACAGCGAGCCTGCTGCAGCCTGACAGCCTCGTCACTGAGAACATGTATGAAGTGGAAAGCTGTAATTTTCCTCTCAGACATCTCCTGGAAACGGCTGAAGCCACTGTTATTAAAGTCTTCACCACGCTGAGCCGCGAGCTCTTAAAAAGGTTTTTTTTTGTTTTTTTTTCAAAAAAGGCCCCAGACTGATGCAAATCATCTGCACGAAAACGTGTTCAGTCTTTTTCTTTTCTAATGAAACACCAAGAAGTAAATGGCCAAATATTTCTAAACTTGAATTTAAGACATTTTGAGAGTTAATAAAGTTCTTCCTCTACAAGATGAACACACAGGTGATACATTAATGTACATCGGCACCAGATAATTCACTGTGGGAAGCTGATGGACGTCTGCAACTATTATTTTCATTATTGATTTGTGAAGCCAACAGTCCAAAACACAAAGACTCTTCTCTTACTGTCAGACAGGACAAAGACAAATGATCAATAGTTACCTATACTGACCAATATGAAATATGGAGCATACATATTCTGCTATAATAGAATCTTAAATGTGAGGATTAGTTGTTTTTCATTTTTAATATAATCTCATTGGAGTCTTCATGAACCAACTCCTCCTATAAGCAGCTGATGGAAATGAACTGAACAGATTTTCATATTTTCTTCTGTTGATTTTATGAAAACTGAGCGACGTTCTGGACGTCTGAATGGAAACCTGACGTGAGTGCGACACATTCGGTTTGTTTTGGAGCTGAACTGAACTGATTTGCTTTCTTTCATCGTTTGGAGGATCTGAACGAGCAGCTGCTCAGTAACAGGTGGGAAACATTCATCAGCCCCTTTTCTCCAGCAGACAGGTGAATCTACTGCAGTGAGTGTTTCATGCACTCGTATCGCTGTCGGACTCTCCGTCCTTCTGCTGGTGCCTTGTTTTTAAAACACATCAGACCCGGCTGTTGATTTTCATCAACATCCTCCTGATTCTGTGTTTACGTCTCTCGTCCTTGTCTGAAGAAAACCAGCTCTTTTCGTGATCACAACACTTCTTTCACTGCTGCTGATCTCAAATTGCTCAAATTGTTTTGTAATCACAAGCATCACTGTGTTTCTGTCTCTGTAATCACAACAGCTTGTTGCACTTGGCCGCCCGTCTTCTCTGCAATCATAATTTCTCTTCTCAGAAAATAATACGAAAGCTGGTTTCATGCAAAACAACTTTTTTGTTCTCACCGACACGCCTTTCATCCCGTGTTCCTCTGAACTGTATCGAATCAAATGTGTATGAATCGTCTGATTAATGCTGACAGGAAACAAGCTGCATGCTTTTCGCCCTGAATCACCTGCTAACTGCACCTTCAGTTCAGGTGGATGTGCTGCAAATGTTTTTTTTTTTTTTTTAAATGTCTGTAACGCAACAGTGAAAGATTCAAGATCAAATGTTTTATGGTGCATTAGTGAAAAAGGTTTTTCTGTTACAAAACTGGTCCTCGTCTTTCTGTACTTCCAGTTTCAAGTGTGTAAAACACACACACACACACACACACACACACACACACACACACACACACACACACACACACACACACAGAGTGGTGCTCAGGTCCCATTTAGCAGCTGTGGCTCTTTTCAAAAATAGGTCTGGGGGCAGCTGGGTAATTTCACGCAGCCACGCAGAGAATGGCCACAGATAATTCCCTCTCTGCTCTGCGGTCATGGAGAATCGCTCCGGTTGGATTCAATAATCCTGCAGCCGTTTCCTGCGGGCCGACACTGGAGATCCTTCAGGTGTTCGGTTTGATCAACTCGCTCTGCGTCTGATTATTCAGGATTAAATGTACGTATGTATCAGCACCTGGTCTGTGTTTCTCTGTCAGCGTGTAATCAAACTGCTAAAGCTTTATCAGAATACATAAATACACTGACAACACTGACAGGATGACAGTCCTGTTGTCCTCAGTGAGCTTTAAACCTGCATTAATTTACTGTTGCTACCTTATCAACATTAGTAACATTCACTTGTAGCCGTGTTTGAGTCCAACAGACTCCTTTAAGCTCTGGTTTTGGTCTCCACCCACTCCTGAGACAAATATCTTTGTTTTAACTTATTAAATGCTCCGCTTCATTCAGCAGCTCGTCTCTAGCTGTGTCTGTCTCAGGTGTAATGCTGGACAGGTAGCATGCTGAGGGGTTTTTAGAACTGTTTTGATAAAAATAGCTGCTGGCTGCTGCTGAAAAGAGCCATGAGTGAGTCAAAACAGTGCGGATGTGGGAAGAGGTGAGCAACCTGTCCAAAAATATAACATCTATTAAACTGCATGATCCGTATAAACTAAAGGATGGAAACTGATGCTCTTGAAATACTTGAAACAGCCTGTGAGTGTCTCAGTTTGCACCTTTAAAACATAAAACTGTATTCAAAGTGTTTCTGCAGCTTGTTCCTCTTGTGAGATCTGGCAACACTGTCACCTTCTGATCGACAGGATACGAAGGAAAAAAAAAAATTTCTTCTGAAGGAAAATCAAAGTAATTCTCAATCAATCAGAGTCCCTGATTACTCAAACACACACACTGCACATCAAAACCCAAAATGAAAGGATTCACTGAGCTGTTCCTTTAAAAATCCGTATAAAGAGATTCATTCTGCTGATGTAATATAGTTCACTTGAGTTTTACAGAGAGTGAGTCTCAACAGTAGTGTTGTGGGTGGAGGTGGAGATAATTCTCTGTGGGTTCATCGCTACAAATTACCTCATTCACAGCACCCATTTAGTCCAGTGTTGAGATAAAAAATATTGATCGGTGGAGCTCAAAGAAAGTAACAACACAAAGTAAATTTTGTTCTTCAGCTTCCGATGAGCTGCCGTGTTCGCTGACGTCACTCTCATCGCACTTCATGGCTGCTAAGTGTGTTACAAGCAACTTTAGGCTGTTTTTCTGTAAAGTTACTGACAAATAATCGTAGTCACGAGTTGCTTTCAGGTTTGTTTCTCAACTGTCGTCGGATCTTTGGTCTCGCTTCCTCGTCTCCAGTAACTTCTGTCTAAAGAGCAAAGATGCTGAACATGCCACGCTGCTGGATCCGTCTGTCCCACTGATTATTTTATCTATTTCTTATTTTTGTTCGTCAGTTGGTTTTGTTCGTTTCTTAGTTAAAAACAAAAAAGGAAAATTACACTGTACGGTATTTAAGCCTCTTTCTCAGGCTTGTTTCCATAAACAGTGGCTTGTTTTGTCGTCTTTTGATTAAAAATGTACATTAATTTTCACTGTTTTCTGTTTTCTATCATCTGGTTTTCTTATGACCTGAAATCAGACGATAATGTCTCAGAGTTCCTGCAGCGTGATCACTCAAACTGACTGATGAGACTGCACATTAAGATTAAGTGAACTGTTCCTTTAAATATCCATAGAAAGAGATTCATTTTGCTGATGTAATATATTTCACTCCAGTTTTGCATTCACGGTGACACTCATTGCACACGGCACCTTTATTATCATTTATAATAGAAGCGGCAGCCCACAGAGCTGAGGACTGCACCGTCAGCACGCTGCAGCAGTGAAACAGGATCCCAGTGTGAATCCTGCCGGCTTCCCACAGCCGCTGTGTGTAACTGTTTCTGCAGCGATTACCCAGCAGTGACAGGACGCTCCAGTCCAATAAATCACAGAGTCAGGGAGTCTGGAGGAAGTGCAGCGTGTACAGAAGCATGTTTCCTCCTCGGTGCCGGAGAGGCAGCGGACCTGATTGCCTTCATCCATCAGAGCGGTGAGCGGGGACAGCGGGATAAACCCCGAGGATTTAATGTTTCTGCATCAGTAATGAGAGGACAATGTACACGGCCGGCACGGGAGAAGACGCATATCGATGTTGGTAAATCTCAGGAATGTTGGTGTCGATGCTGCTTCTCTGTTTGGATTCTGGTGTCCTGAACACAATCACACACGCAACTGTGTGCAAATACTTTGCCACCATGAACTGCGAGGCAATAACTGTGAATAAATACGCATAAATAAATACTACAACGTGTCCTGACTGAATGCAAACGTCTAATGCAAAACAATGTTGGACGCTCGCTGTCCAAACTGATTCTGTTTAATATTAATTCTGCTTCTTCCACACTGTGACTATCAGCTGTGAGCTACAGATCATAAAGTAAAAGACGGAAGAATTTTGTCATGATCACTTTTCTTCAACATTTGTACTTTTTAAAAAGAACTCCACTGGATATTACGTGCCGAGTACTCAGATTACTTTTTTGTTGTACCAAGTAAAGTAATTTGTTCGTTCTGCAATGAGTTAATCAAATATTTAGTTTGTTTTTCATGGCAGTAATCCGTCACTGGACTGAAGTTGCTGCCATCCAGTGCACCAGTGGATGTTCTTCAGTCTTAGAAGTCTCTGTCTGGAGATTTGATGATCGACTGTTAGCTAATAATAAAACTTAATAAACGAAGGCTTTGGTTTTATTTCTGGCTGCCGGCACTGAATCTTATCTTCTTTTCAGTCTGCTGGAGAGTTTCTTGAACGAACAAACTGAACGAACAATTGTGACTTTATATTATTTAGTTGTGAAGAAGCTGAATGAAGATGAGACACACTGCTGAAATGTGGGGGAGAAGAGACATCTTGGACAAAGCGAAGCTCAGGAGGGTTTTTTCTTCTTTCAAAAGAGGTAATTATTAGCTCTCCCCTCTCTGAAAGCTACCTATGAAACCAGTCACATGGACAGCTTCTCCCTTTGAGGGTCTGCCATCACGCCTCATAACCAGATACAGAAGCAGGCAGGGGAGACATCAAATTATCTTCTTTCACACACTTTGCCTTTAGAAGGACCCTGAGATGCATACCAAATAAAACCAGGTGGATGAAGAATACATAAAGACTGGAGCGTCCCTGAGGGTGGAGGTGGTGTAAGCCTCTTCAGAAAGTCCACACTGACTCAGGGTTCTGCTCTGAATACTAAACATGGAGTAGAAGAGGGGAGGAGGGAGGAGTGAAGCTCTCCAGGGGTCACCTGCAGTTTCACTTTAATTATCCAAAGTATCAGCGACTTCAGTGAGGCTCTCCCACCAGTGTGGGTCAATACAGACTCACTTTTAATATGAGCTGTAATGTGGAAGCTGCTGCAGAGGAAGAAATTTATAACACTAAATGTTTAAGACCTGAAGAAAAAAAACACCAACAAATCTCAGTCCATAAGTCCAACGTACGTAAAACTGATCCTCTGGAAACCTCGGTCCAGGGTGAAGATACTCAAATGTTTTCAGTGTTTTTGGCTGCTGACACATTAAATCATGTCACTGAAACTTGGTTTAAGAGCCCGACCGATGAATCAGTCAGTCGATATTATCAGCCAATATTGGTCTAGTCAGAGATGTATGATCAGTATTTATCATTTGTTGTCTGATAGGATAACTTTTTTGGACAAAAAGACGATAATCTTCTAGTCATTGATCTTCATTACATCATCATCATCAGTCTCAAAGATCCTGTATCGCTCAGATTCTACTTGGTTTCATCCACAACCTTAAAACAAACCTATGCTCTGTTTATCTGTTTTATTCTGTCTGGTAAAAATCACGTCTGAGCTTCACTGACCACTGAACTCTCTCATGACCGTCCTGTTCTGTTGAGCGCTGATGTTTAGGGATGAGAAATTATGTCAAAGATGCCATGAATGTTAATATTGGATAAACAAGATCAGATCTTTTTTCTCATAAACATAAATATAAATTAACACGCACACTGTTGAGACAGAGTCTGTTTCAAGGCTGGATTTGAAGTTCTGGTTTCACTTCAGCTCTCTCTTCATCCACATATGAGACGATATCTTTTTTCAGGATCACGTGACATCACACTTACAGAGTGTTGCATCATGGGTAGTTTGAAGGTTTAAAGTCGCTCGTCTGGAGAGATTCTTCTGAGTGGATCAGCGTGAGCCATGTTCTGTTGGTTCATCTTCATCCTACAGCTCTCATGACTCTTGTGGATCAGATCTTCCAGTAAAAGTTATCTTCTCTCAGACAAACAGCATCTCAGTCGACCC
This sequence comes from Sparidentex hasta, assembly GCA_030272975.1. Classification (NCBI taxonomy): domain Eukaryota; kingdom Metazoa; phylum Chordata; class Actinopteri; order Spariformes; family Sparidae; genus Sparidentex; species Sparidentex hasta. Next base: position 18,881 of record JARJLU010009879.1, on the reverse strand, counting down.
GACAGTTCTGGTTCTGGTCTGAGAGTTCAGGGTCACCTTATAAATCGGGGTCGTCTCACGTTACATCACTGGTTTGGTTCAGTTTTGACCTCATTTCAGAGCCAGAAGCTGTCTGACCCGTTTAAACAGTCGAGGCCCAGTATCGACGTCTAACCTCCCTCAGTATTGATCGCCGGCTGTTAAATTAAGGTCATTTTCACTGGGAGTTACACAAGCCACAAGTTCTAAAGTCTGCAGAAGAAGATTTGTAAAATGCTGTGAAGATAAGATAAGATAAGATAAGATAAGATAAGATAAGATAAGAATTGATTGATTGATTGATTGATTGATTCCACACTGGGGAAATTCACTTGCTCCAGCAGCTGTGATGTGATTAAATGTGAGTACAAGAAAACTTGATGGTAGTTTTGGTAAAATAAAGAACATTTTGACAGGTTGAGACATTTTTTTCCTCACAGTTGAACTGAGGTGAAAGTGATGTAATGCCGTCTGCTGCTGACTCAGCATTTGTGAACATGTTGTACCTAAAAATAGAGTTTGAAATTCTGCGAGTTTAATTATTTAACGCTTTCTTAAAATACTGCATGACTCACTGTTGTCAAATTTGTCATGTTTTAGTCAGAACTCAAGGTTCTGCTGCTACAAAGGACAGCTTTAAAGGACAATGCCACTTTAATTCATTTATCTTTTCTTTATTTCAATAATTAGAAGTCCGGGCGGCCTCGACACTGTGATCTGCTGCAGGTTCGTTCCACATTTGAGACGTTCGTGCTTCTCTTTTTCTCAGAAATACAAACATCTATAAACAAATAAAGCATCATTTGAAGTGGAAAATCTGAAGTTAAACACTACAACACCTTGATGTGTGTGTGCTCAGTATGTGGGCACGACCACATGTGTCCGTGTCACCAGGCGGTTTAATCGATGCAGGACACACAGCGAGAAGATAAAACAACAGATACTTTCAGACAGTCAGTCAGAGGAAACCTGCATTCATTAACATTTGCATGAAACTCGATGGACTAACATGTTTCTACTGAAGTCATGAAGCTCCTGAACATCAAAGACGTCTGACGGAGTAAATAAGTTAGTTTTAATTGGACTTAATGTGATCAGGCCTTCAGTCTGACATCCGTTACTGTCTGTCTGCTCTGAGCAGTTTGAATTCAATCAGTCGTACGATGTAAACCAGACATCCAAACACGAGCAGCGTTTTGGTTGAAATGTTCAGTAACAGATGGATGTGCTCGTAGCCCAGATCCAGACCTCTCCATCACTGCCCACAGCTCAGATGGATCTTTGTTGAGCTCACTGACGACTATTTGTGGCAGCGATCGACCAAACAGAGCTGATTAATTCAACCGCATTACAAGCGATCTGTCAGTGCCTACTATGGTATTTTTCTTATTGTGATGTCATTTCTTGGAGCATCTTCAACTGATTCAGAACCCTGAAATCTCTATAACCGACGCTAAAAGGTTATTATAAGTGTATTCAATTATGTCAATACTTTAGAATATATATATAAATCTATCACACAAAACATATTGACCATATTTTGGTTTCTGAGATATGAACATTTTCTTTTCAGCCAACAAGGACGCCGAACAGCCGACTGATATTTCGGATATTTTTAATCTGGAGACATTTTCAGCTATTTGTGTGCCGACAAAAAACACCTATTTCACATGGGAAGTCAGAAGATCTTCATCCCTGATCGTGGCAACTGAAACACATATTTTAAGCCAAACCAGATGTTTTTCTAACCCTAACCAAGTGGGTTTTGTTTTTTGGGTTTAGAAGTTCATATTGCTTTATTAATGTCTAGATTTGTCTGCCAAATTTAAACCTAGTTTGTCCCTCTTAATAACAGGGAAAACACTCTCAGGTGGATGTAAAAAGAACTAAGAAACGTGTGATGAAAATGGGCCAAAACAAAAGGAAAGATGGAAGGACGGGACTGTGAAACAACAGGAAGCATCATACCATATGTACCTGTTTAATGGTTCCTGGCTTTAAGTGTCGGAAGGAGAACGGGAGTCTTGAGCCTTTGACCTCGTACTGCTTTACATCAGCTGCAGAGGACAGAACAGAGACGAGTTCAGTTGTACAATATTCACACACTCGTGAAGAAATCACCTGTTACAGGTGCAGCAGAAAGGTTCAAACACTGCTCACATTAAGGCTCGTTTGTCTTGGACTCTGTTACCACACATCAAATCATGTGCGACATTTTGTTTCTGGTTATGGCACAAAAGTGTGTTCGTCATTGTGCAACCAAATTAGAAAAAGGCATCATCAACAGTGGAACTACTGGAAGAACTGTGGTAACTACACAGTGAAGTCCGCTGGTGAAGAGGAAGAAAAGAAACTGAGGTGAAACAACAGTGAACGTACAGATGTTCTCAGGCTAATGTTGCTAATGTTGTCTTTGCAACAGCAATACCAGAGTTAAACACCAGGCGGCAGGAATGTTTCAAATTAGTATATATTTTAACTTAAAAACAACAACAACGATGTGATGTACAAACTAATGTGATTCTTCAACAATTTGCATTAAAGACTTTGATGGAAACATTTGTTTGAACATGTTAGCATGCTGAATTTAGCATTTAGCACAAAGCTATGACTGTACAACTCATTAGTGTGGCAGAAGAATCTCAGATGGGTTGAAATTCAGATTATTATCCTTTTCTATCACAATCAAATGAAAGACAACACTAACTTCTGAGCGATTCCTGCTTATAAACCATTACTGCCCATCAATAATCAATGCTATGATGTGAACAGTATCTGGTTCTTAGGCCTCATTAAACACATTTAAACCTGGACGTCTCAAACGATTTAACACATTTCTTCAGCCATAATTCAAAAGTTTAGACAATAGCGCAGATGAGTTCACACTGCGACCCGGGCCTTATAGAGGACGTAATGTACAGCTGTTTCTATAGCAACAAGCCCTTGCGAAAAGGAATGAGGTCGTGATTGATGATCAGTGGTACCTACAGCCGATGTTAAAGCGCAGGAAAATCCCTTCAGTAACGAGAAAGATTCATCATGTTGATGCAGAAGGTTTTTGTTCTACATGATTCACAGCTCATGATTCATGTTTTTGTGTTTGTTTTCAATACGTGATTCAAAACTGCGGATCAATCTGTCACGGCGGTGCAGACTTGTGAGCAGTAAAGAAACGTGAAGAGAGTCGTGACAGAACAGAGCAGCGTGAAAAGCTCCTAATGTGCCGTCGCACAGACAAAACTGCACCAAGATTAAAAGTGGACAAACCGATCCGTCTGTGTTCAGGGGCTCTTTTGTTTGCACGTCGCTGTCAACAAAGCTTTTGTTTAACATTCAGCATGACTACTGTCCCATGTGGGCCACCTTACACTGATCTGTGAGCGCTTGTGACCAGGAGATTGTTTCCAGCTCGTTCTGGCTGAGAAAACTGAACCAGTTTGGATCAGAGATCAGCTGAACGCAGCTTTAGTTTCACTCTGTTTTGATGGAGCTGTAATGTGATTTAGGCCACTGATCTGTATCAGTGTTGATGTCTGTTTTTTAAAAACATCTCCAGTCAGTTTCAATCAAGAGTTTAACATTTTAAAACTCAGGACTGTGTGTTTGAGGCTGATCAGATTTTGGTTTACAGCCTGACAATCAACCATCTCTCATCACATATTAATTATTATCACTACATCCTGATTGGTGCACAGATACGGATGACGTCACCTTTCAGAGGAGCAGTGAGAAAAACACAAAGGCAGAAATCTCTCGTGTGAAATATCCACAAGTATTTGAAGGTGTGGCTGAAACTTGTGTTTTCTGATGAAGTCTCCAGATACTTCAGTTGTTTATGAGAACGCTGAAGCTCCAGAAATGTTTTGTGGACTACGAAACGTCACCTGACTTTCCATCAGCATGAGGGTGAGTAGATAATTACAGAGTTTTCATTATTTAATGGACTGTTCCTTTAAAATCCTGTGACAGGATGTTTGCATCAGAGCTAATTCAGCTTTTTTTCACTGCGTACGTTTTAACATATTGGTAATGCTGACATGTTAAAGGAAGTATTAAGAAATTACAGCACAGAAATGCCAAAGATTTATTTGAATTAATTTGAAAAACAGCATCTCCATCATGTTGTTTGTCATGCAGCGAGCAGCGACGACTGAATTTCTCCACTTGAATCAAAAGTCATGCTGGAGTAAAACTAAAGACATCAAGTTAAAATAATACTTTAATAACAGAGACAGTCACCCATACACATAATACGTGAGTCAAAGTTCTGTATCTGATGTTAAATATAATTAAGTAAGTAAATTAAACATATATTCACATGTCTGTAGTTACTATTCACTATGGGTTGACTGATTATTGGCCTGGCTGATTATCAGGCTCCAGATTTAGTGTTCAATTTCTCATCATTGGAATCTGAGTTTTTTTGTTGTTTTTTTTGTGATTGCCAATAAAATATATCGCAGCATGTAATCAGCAAAGTAACTAGTAACTTGAAATAAATGTAGCAGAATACAAAATACAATCTTTGTCTCTAAAAGAAAGCGGAGGAGTGGAAGTATAAAGCAAACGGAAATGGAAATATTAAAGTAAAGTATGCATGTTTGAGGGAATTATGATAGTGATCATGTGCAACGGTTCTCATTTATTTGAACTGATTATTATTTTGTACAGTTTTTATTTTTATTTTAATTGTCATAACCCCCATCATATTTGCAGGTAATTCTCACTGACTCTTCAAAGCCCTGAATCTTTAATAATTATTTCAGGTCTATCTGGTCTTTGCGCAGGACTTTATCGTGATCGACTTGGTGTCGTGATCCTGCGTTCAGCTTCAGGTCGCTGCTGGCAGCTGTGGCGATGATGCTGCCTGTCAGACAGAAGGCACATGACTCATGGATGTGGAGGACCTTCCAAATCTGTTGACAGCAGCGCTGCCCACACAGCAAGGAGCTCTTCTCCCGCTTCTTATTCACTCCAAAAAACCTAAACCACATTCATGTGCAGATGAGGTGGGACGGTGACTAATCCTGCACCAACTGAACATTTTGGGAGACCTGAATAAACTGTTTAATAATCAGTTTGAGCTGCGGATTCAAGCTGAACTCTAAGACATCATGGTGAAGTTCAAAGGCGACGACTGCTCGTGCCTTTTGCATGTGAGCATCGGCGGAGTCGCAGCTGACATCGCTCCAGTTGATGCTGCAGTAAGAGCGAGAGGGAGACATCTTGAAGAAGGGCCGAGGCCAAAAACCCAGCTGCTATTAAACTCCATCAAAGCTGCACCTGAGAACGAAAACCTGACAACCACCAACTGGGAGCCAGGAGAGCACACGTTCAAAAGCTGGTCTCAAACTAAAAGATGTTATCTGATTGCTTTAAAACCTGAAGAATAGCTCTCCCCCTGATAGAAGTGTGATGAAAAGAGAATTATCCCCAATTGCTGCCAACGCTTCAGCCTCTCGGTGCCATCTGAGAGCACTGAGCTGTCAGCCGGCGAGGACAAACTAAACTTTAAAAGATGAAAGTAAAAATGTCGAGCACAGAGGTAGGCACGTAATCCTCCAGAGACCCAATTACACCCAAAACCCTGAGAGGTGGATGCAGAGGTGGAGAGCAGAGAGCCCACTCTCTGCAGAGGAGGAGAGGAGGACAGCTGCTGCTGCTGCTGCTGCTTCGCGTCATCCTGATACGTCTATTAACTGCTATTTATTGAGTGAAATCAATACACCAGGTGTGACTAAAAGCTCCCTTCCATGCAGATGACCCACGCAGCAGGACCACACAGGCAGCAGATTCCTCCCGCTGTAACTGCCCCGAAGTGTAAAAGAAACGTCATTACAGCTGAGGACATCTGGTTCAGGTTTGGGAGAATAAACTGGAGCGCGTGGAGAAAAATTCTGTCTGCCGGTTCCTCTCAGAATCTGTTCTGAATTACCGTCTCCCACGTGTTGAGTGTTTGTACGAGTGGCCCGGTGCCAAACCCTCTCGTGATTTAGCCACCGTGTTACAGCTGCACCACTTCTCCTGTATTTAATAAACCACAGCGACAGGGCTGCCAAAGCATTCAGTCGTGGCAGAAAGCGCTAAAAGCTACCGAGCTGAACGCAAAGTCGGATAACATGGTTAGACTCCAAGTTCTCAACTGAAGTAGTCCGAAGTCAGAATCAAATCTGACACTTCCAGTCACAATATCAAAAAATTACTCCACAAGCTACGACAACTTTGTCCTTGTCGACTCAAACCTTGACTATAGTAAACCTGTGTGTGGACTTATGTCACTATAAGTCCAAAATGTGTGTTGCGTGATTCACAACTAACCAAACTCGTGCAGACGTTTGGGTCTGAGACGCACCACAAACCACAAGTCAGACCAGCAGCAGCCATTAACTCCACACTCAAATAAAACAGCCAGATGAAGTCGAGCTGCTTTGATGCTCGTCGCTGCGTCTTCATGAGTTCAGCCATGTTGGCAACACGTCCAGACTGAAATCTCTCAACAGCTGCAGGACGGATTAAACCTTCATCGATATAAAATGGTTTGATGACTTTTTAGATTTAAAAGATAATAACACACAAAAAGATCGTTGGGATAATTAGGTAATTGGGAAATCATTGCAAAAAGCATGTTGCTTAGTGACGGTTGTAGCTCAGCAGGTCGGCTAGTGATCAGAAGGTCACTGGTTCAAATCCCAGCTCCGGGCTGAGCTGAGTGTCCTTGAGCAAGATACTGAACCCCAAATTGCTCCTGATGTGCGGTTGTCACCTTGCATGGCGGCCCCTGCCATCAGTGAGGGCCCTGCAAAGAGCCGGTGACTTGTCCAGGGAGAACGCTGCCCTCGCCCAGAGACAGCTGGGAATGGAACCAGCAACAACCCCAGCAACAACCCCCGCAACAACCCCAGCAACAACCCCCGCCACCCCGTAAAAGGGATAAACAGACAATGGATGGATGGACGTCGCTTAGTGAACACTGCGGATGCCAACTTCTAGGCTGGCCTACAATAATGTCCTCCCTGCACCACTGTATATTGTTGCTTTATCCATTTAGAGGTATTTGCGTTAAAAAAAACTGTGTCATTTTATGTTGTTGCGTTTCTGAGGAGTAACTGTTTGAACCATCATGATATTTTTTTATTGGTATATCACAAAGCCCTGGTAGAAATCTGAATTAATGACGGGCTTATAATAATTGCCCAAAGAATAATGATTAACAACTGAAGTCACTTAACTCTGCGTCTGCTTTAACGAGCTGAACAACAACACATGCGATGACCCTTCAGTGATTTTTACAAATGATCACGCTGCTCGATTCACAATCAGGCTCAGAATTAAAATTAAAATCTCTTTCCTCTAACTTTACAAAACTTCAATCCAACATTGACGTTTCCTCACAGGTCCAATCAGCCCCCTCGGGTCTCCGAAGGCACTAATTAGTCTCTTGGTTGTTAGCTGTATAAAGTTTATGCTGTCCTGTCTCATTAACATTCAGCTCAACTCTGACGAGTATTTAAATCTGATATAAAGAGCTGTTTTTGTCTCTCTATTGATGTTCCTGCTTGTCCTGGTTTTGAGGCTTTTCATTCTCACTTGTGTTCATTTCATCTGTTCGCTCAAAGGTAAAATCTCTTCTTTGTATTTATATTTAGTCAAGTCTTCCATTTTTAAACATGAAGCCGACGGTGGAAGGTGTTTTATCTTAAATATATCTCACACAGCTTCAGTTAAGACGTTCACAGTGAACGTTTTGTGTGTCTGACTAACACGTGACCTCACAATGAGTTCAGAGAAAAGAGGAGCTGATAAAGCTGCCGTGCTGCGACAGAGCAGAGTTCAGGGACGAGGTCGCCCTGTGGAGGTCTGACCATCTGCTTTTTAATTCAGTTTGACTGAATCTAATCTTGTTAAAACTAGAAACCTTTGAAAGAGCACCGGGGCATTAGCATGATGTGACCGCAGTGTGTTTGAGGAGAGTGTTTAAGGCTGCTAATTTAATCAACAAATAAAGGAAACGACCCTCTTCCTTCTTCCCTGGTGTCAGCTCGACCCAGTCATACATATTTCTTCATTAACTGACAGGAATTTGGGGGGTCACCTTATAATCAAAGGGATGAACCTTTATTTTCATTATATTTTCTCTAGTTTTTGTCTTCACTGGATATTTTCACTTGTTCTGGCCAAACTTAACAAATCTGAGAAGGAGATTCTCACAACTCAGCTCTGCACTGAGGTCCTAATCTGTCATGGGACTTAGATTTGAGGACTCACAAACAAGAAACCTGTTCAGAGAGTCAAATTTAAGGTAGTTTCAAGGCTTCCTCTGGACATAATCATGTAGGGCTGTAACTACTGATCGTCTATATATAATCTGTTGATTTTTATTTAATGAATCAACTGTTGAAAATGTCAGGAAATAATGAAAGATCCCCCAGAGCCCACAGTGAAATGTTCCAGTCTCTTGTTTTGCCCGATAAACAGTGAAAAGCTCCAAAATAAGGGCCTCCGAGGAGCTTCGGTACTTGTTAGTTCATGTTAACGTAAGCTAACCGTTGTTTTCTGTTAGCAGAGCGGAGAGACGAGGCCTTTGAGAACATGCAGAAATTCTCGTACTCTGGAGTGTTTCCAAAAATCCCAACAACAAATCAACAAATCATCCACAGGCTTGTACCGACAACCAGCAGAGACGGAGAAGCTCTCATTTACTGTTAATCTGCTCACATATGGTCCATAAAAAAGTGATTAACAGGTAAATGACTAAAACATATATAAACATAGATTCTGTTAGACCTAAACTCTCCCTTTAATGTAAGAATCAGTGACAGAAGATTAAGATTTCCTTAACCAACAGAAATAAAACTGTAATATATTCAATTTACAATATTTTAGAAATATATTTTAGAACATGGAACGAGAACTTTTGTTTCACTAATCAAAGATGCATCTCTAACAATTTTAATAAATTATCCCACTGGGTCCATGGTTGACTTTTTATTGATAAATCAGTCAGCCGATGAATTTAGTAAACAACTGGTAGATAAACCTGTCAGAATAATAATAATAATCTAAAACTGACCAAAATGCTTCAGTTCCTTCTGCGTGCTACATTTTCACTTTGTTAAATAAAGGATAAACCAACACCACAATCTGAACTCAGATCCGGGGCCGATTCTGACAGCCTGATATTTTGTATTTTCCTCGAATGACACCACACGTCCTCCCTCCGTTCACCCCCGGGACGCTCTGTTGGCAGGATGGGAAGCAAAGTAACTGCCAGTCCTCGAGGATCGCCCCCCCCACCGTGGCTCGTCAGTCCTTTTGTCAGGCCGCAGCGACCACGCTGTGATCCACAAATAGACTAAGTGCCTCAGTGCTGCACATGAAGGGAAGGGACAGATGGACCTGTGGTTCCCCTCGCCACAATGCCTGTGGACGGCCTCCAGAGACACGACCTGAACTTGTGGAGGCTGCATGTGGAGGTGAGGACACAGAAAGCAACGACAGGCCGGGAAAAGGGCAGAATCAGTGAAGATCCCGAGCAAGATCCAAACAGCACTGGTCTGTAGATCTATCACCGCTGATTACTGTTTTTTTGTTGTTAGCAGAGGGAGACGGGTCCACCGGCCAGGAATCAGAGCGCGGATGTTGTGTTTATGTAGCAGACGCCGCGACCATCAGGACACCAGCGCAGACATCCGTACGTGACTGCTTATCATGAACATTCAGAAGCTCGTGAGCAAAATCTGTTTCAGCCACAGGAATATATGAAGAATTCAAGTTCTGTAGCCAAAAATCCATCCGTTGATTGTATAACTTATCATTTATTTAAAAAACATATCACAATACACAATATATGTATATTTTGATAACCTGAAATCTGCTCTAAGCACCTCGAATTAAAGCTCACACTGGCACTAAAATATCACAAATATTGATAAAGAGAGAATATTGTACGGATGACTGTTAGTACTTTGATAGAATATAACTTTCCTCTTCAGCCCTCCGCTGACTTGAATCCAGATAAATGATTTCATTGTTGGGCTCATCTGGACTTGTTAAACTTGTTAAATGTAAAAAATTCTGATGCATAAACTTGATTTTTACAAGTGTTTTCATGAAAAAGACTCCTGCACACGGTTCACTTTACATTCAACAACAACGTTTCGGTACTTCAACCTTCATCAGGTTATCTGACGAGACGATGGAGGAGGCTGTCTTACGTACGGTGTTGTCAAAAATAATCGATATATCAACACGGATTCTGAATATTTTTGACAGTTTCATTAGCTTTGCCTCCTCAATACTTAAATTAACTGCAATGCTGCTGTTGGTGGGAATATATCATTAGTTTCAATAACCAAAGTACTGGACAAACTAAAATTCTGATTATGATGCTTGATGAAAAGCCGAGGGATCAATGAAATTAACTGCTTCTCAGGGATGAATTCATTAATTATATTCATTATTTCTGACATTTTACAGACTAAACGCTTCATTTCTAAAAGAATTACAGATTGAACAATAATGAAAGTAATCATTAATTACAGCCCTGAGAAACTCTACGGCTAAATGGAGCCAGAAACAATGAGCCTCGTGGACAGAGAGGATTTTCTCTTTTACTGACATTCACCTCATTATGTGAACACAATGTAAAAGACATCTTTCTGCCACTGCCGGCTGGAACAAAGAGTCGTTCAGGTGGTACATATAATCCTATTCTGAACATCTTCGTCATGCAGATGGTGCGCGTCAATGCGCCAAACTGATTTATGCACAATGCAAAGAAAACTCTGGACAGTTAAGTCTCTGAGAGTCTCTTGATCACCGTCTGGCAGCCGAAGCTCCGGGAAGAAACACTGACTGGTGGAAAAGGTCAGCGTGAGTGTGTCGCACAGACTCACGAGGTGTGAAAGTAGCAGCAAACACTGGCCAACTGCTTGTTTGGCGACTCAACTGGACACCGCGCCAGTTGATCGACTCGCATTTAGGAGACTTTACTTTGCTCTATAAATACAGCCTGCTGGTGAGTCGTCGACAGAGGGGAAGATTTCTATCTTGCACAAATACAGATGGAAAACATTTCACCTTAGAGTTACAAAATACACTAAAAAATCCTCCTTTGTGTTTACTGGCTCAATTCTCAGTCATCTGCCACCTCCTCACACACTGTCAATCAACTGACAACTATAAATCCTCTGTAATTAAAATTAATGTTCAACTATCTTGATGACTGAGTCACCATTTGAGTCACTTTTCATGCAAAAACACAACACATTTTCCTGTTCTGGCTTCTGTGACGTGAGGATCTGCTGCTTCTCTTTGTCTCCTGTGACAGAAAACTGACTTTATTTGGGTTTTTAACAGTTGGTCAGAAAAAAAACAAGCAATCTGAAAATGTTCCCTTCGATTTTAGGAAATCTTGACAGGCACTTTTCACAATTTTCTGATATCTTAAAGACCAAACAACTAATTACTATTAATACCACAGCAAGAGCCTGAGCGATAAATCAAGTGGCTGATATTAGCCTATAAATCAATATATAAGTATCATAGTGATAGACTGATTGTTGGCCTTGACTGATTATTGGAGCAGCATAACAGTGATTTCTCTTTTAGATTGGTGATAAATTAAGCTAATTTAAAATGTGCCTCTTTGGCTCTGATGTAGCTTCCTCACACACTGTCCTGCCTACAACACCATCTGATTGGCTACTCGTCACAACTGACAGCCTATAAACGCTGAATAATCTGAATCTGGTGCTAGCTCCTAAAGTTATCAAATAGATGCAGCGGAGAGGAAAAGTGGCAGGAAATGGAAACATTCAAGTCAAATACCTCAAATTTGTTCTCAAGAACAGTACCTGAAAAAAATGTACTCCAGTTCATTGTATCACTGGTTAGTTGAGATTTGAGTTTCATTTTTACTGCAAATGAATATCTGTTCACCATATGTACATTAATTAAAGGGTCACTGCAGAAAATGTGTATATTGGCCAATACACTGATATCAAAATTACCATCATCCCCAAAAACTGCATATCAGTCCACTATAACCACAACTAATAACAACTATTTATTAAATATTAATGTTTAAACAAATTAGCAGACTGTTGATAATAAACATAACTGTGAGCTGCAGCAGACATAAACTCACATTTTGGATAACGTTCATAAAGAAAACAGACAAAAATGTGTACAAAGGGGACATTTACATGGTGATAATGTGATAATCTTATATTTAAATATTGATTCTAAAGTAAATAAAACATACAAAACATTTTGAATGTCTGTATTCATGCACTGAATGACATACAGCTGTGTTAAATACATAATATCATGAGCTAATGTCATAAATGTTATAGTTCATAGGACTTAAAATATGATCTGATAACGTTAGATGAACATAAATCATTCACAGATAACAGGTTTCTTTTCGATACAGTCCATGAATATCGTTTTTATTAATAAATTAATGTTTTTAATCTTCAGACACAAAGGTTCAACAACTCTAAACTTCAGTCTGTATTTAACAAAAGATGCTGCAGTTATTAATCATGAGCTCGAGTAATCTTTAACATCTTAATCAGACTTGTTCACGTTAAAAGTTTTATATTTCAGTGACAGTAAAACGGTATTTTACTATTTTCTGATGTTTTGAAGCAGAATATCACGGTGACAGATCAACACTGAACTGTGTGTGGACACTGTGAAGTTGACTAAAAGCAGCAGTTTTCGTTAAAACGTGAATTAAATCTTTAAATGAGTCGCTAACATAAATTAATAGAGTTTATAATGAAGCTAGCAGCAGCTCAGAGAGAGAAACAACCGGAGCTAACATCAGTTCTCTGTAACTCACCGCGGACTGAAGCTTCTTCTTCTCTTCTTCTTCTTCTCCTTCTTCTTCTTCTCTCTTTCTCTCTGTTTCGTGTTTCTGTTGCTCAGCTGGAGTCAAAACTCTCCGACAAACTCATAAATCCAACAACCTCTCGGGATGAACCGCCGCTGAGCTCCGACCCGCCGCAGCCTTCAGACTCCACCGCTGCTCTGACGGTTTCAAACCTCCAGCCTCGTTTAAACCGCCATCAAGCGCGACCGTTATCACGCACCGCTTCCGGCTCACGCTTTCAGAATAAAACTACTTCCGGGACTAACACCTTTTACTCTTACAGCGAACTGCAATTTTGATTTATTCGTACTGGATGAATATTTTAAACATGTTGCACCTTTATCATTTACTACACTGTATTTCAGAGGCTATTTTAGTTTCTTACACTATACTTTAATAACTTGTATTGTCAAAATCTCGAGAACTTTCATGTAAATAAATTATAAATAATAAATAAATATAGATAAGTCACCATCAATGGTCGAATGAAATAACACAATGGCCCACTGATGAAAGCTCATGTTATTGCTGCAATAAAGATAGTGTGCCTTACAGCAGCTCTTGCTCACTTTTGAACCTTTTCCTCTTTCTTTTTATATATTTTTTCTGTACTTTTTTAAACTGTTATATACGAGTCTTTTAATAATATTGTTTATTTTTACTTTTATTTATTTTTGTAATATTCTGTCCTTTGGCTGCTGTGCAAACAAACTTTTTTGTTCGTGTAACAATAAAGAAACACTGATTCTGATTCTGAATACCGAAGATGCACACTGGATATCAGTGACGACGTTCCTGGAAAATAGCACCCAGCAGCGGTCAGTCAGCCAGAGAGCAGATGGTCTGTCCTGGTTACTGTTAACACTGATGGCAGCCATGTGAGTTGCCGACCAGCACATCAGGAGCAGTTTGGGGTTCAGTATCTTGCCCAAGGACACTTCAACATGCAGACCAGGAGAACTGAACCAGCAACCTTCTGATAGCACTGACACTGGCTCTACTCCTGAGACACATAAACGTTTGTATCCAGGAGTATTTCTGCACTCTGGTGTTTTATACTTTTACTTCAGTGAAACATCTGTGTACTTCATCCACCACTGAAGAAGATCAAGCAGGACGGGACTGATGGGTCGACCAGATAAACAAGTTAACCAGATTTACACATCAAAACCTGTTTACTGATGTTGGGCTGCTGCACTGCATGAGAAAAGATTTTAAAAAACTGTTTAGAAACCACAAGTCTGAAGATGAAGAAATTCTTTTTAAACCTTGCAAGTGTCAACAGGTATTAGAAAAATAAGATATAAGATAAGATAGAACTTCATTAATCCTGCAGGACATTCCTGCTCCAGAAAATATTCAAAAATACAGAAACATCAGAATTAAATGAAAACATTTGAATAAAATAATTAATAATTACTGCTGGAACGTCTGGTGTTTTGTTTACTTGCTGCCCAAAGACATCAGTTAAAGTCTGGATAAACAGCATGCCAAGTAGAAACCGGCCCATCAGGCCCAAACTTGGCGCCGTTCTGCAGACTTCATCAGAACGTGACGGCTGGTGACTTTGAGTAATTCACAACTTTAACCTGAGCAGATGTCTGATAAACTGTAATAACTGAAAACACTCGTGTGGGTCCGCCGGGCCTTTAAGCGACCTGTGATACATTTCTGGTGTCAGTCGCTCAGCACTTTCACTTTCATGCCATCATAATCCATAAACCGATCCTGTTCTCCACCATCACAGTCTAAATATTAAAACCCCAGAGTAACCTCTGAAAGACTTCCCTCCCTCACTTTGTTCTCCACTCAGATAAATATGCTAATCTGCAGCAGCTACATGTGGGAAGCTCTCGCTCTCACTGTGCAGGAAACAAGTGAAGAATATAAAGCGAGGGCAGAGATGAGAAGGACGACGGTGGAGCTTTTGTGTTTCACTGATGCTGGTTCGCTTTAATGCAGCGCTGCAGATGTGGTTGATGGGCCGATGCCGCCACGATGCCTCCGGGCAAGGTGACCTACTGCTGCCTGATCAGTAGATTCTCTCATGAAGCAGCTGCACACGGTTCACTGTTATTTTTACACCTTATAAAGCTGTTTAATACAAAACCATTTCATTCAATAAATGGAAACAAATTTTAAAATAAGAAATGCACAATGAGCAGGAACTAAATTTAGTCTCTCAGATGTTGTAAAGAAAAGTTTGTTTTCTTCAGGAGGTGGTCAGGTGACAGTTAGCTTAGCTTAGCATAAACAAGAAGCAGGAAGTCACTGAGCTCCAGATTTTAGCCAGGCTAGCTGTTTCAACCTGCTTCTAGCTTGCATGCTAAGCTAATCTGCTGCCTCCTGACTGCAGCTCGAGACAAAGGTGGGTCTCTCTTATGAAACGTAAATTCTTCTGTCCCTTGAGATGTAATCTTTTGTCTTGTTTTATAATAAAAGAAAGTGTTATTTAATATTCCAAGTGTCATCACAGTTGTTTTACATTAAAATGAAAAATCCCACTGAAGAACAGTGAAGTCCAGAGTCTCTGTTCAGTTATAAGAAACTTTCACTTTTATCTCCACATTTCATTTGAAGCCTTCAGTTGACTCACTAATGTGACTTTATTAGCAGGGAACTTTAAAAAAGTATCATACAAACAGAATGATTGACAGCATGTGGTTTGATGCCATTTTGTAAAAATACTTTCCTCATGAGTAACACAAGTCTAAAAAAAGATGAAAAGTCATTAAGGTTTTATTAGAGTGTGTTCATAGAGTCAGTGAGCGGACGTTTCTGAAGACTGACTCAAATTTATGTTATTTATTTTACTTTTAAATCATATTCTTGTAGTTGTTTCGTTTGATTATATCTTTACGTTGTCTTTGCCGTCTAGGACTCTGATCTGCATCCATTGTTTGCATGAGATGCTACACAAATAAAGTTTGTTATTATCATTTATTCCTTTGCTTCATGCAGAAAACATAGCTTGAAAAACACGAGATATCTCAGCCGCCCAGCCTGGAGTCTTTGTGTGAAGAGGTTTGGGACGCGTCCCGCTCAGCTCGGTGTGATTGCAGAGCAGCGTTGTGAACACGGCACCTCTGTTCCCTCGCTGACAGAAGAGAACCATCTGGCAGAACATGTCGAGGACGCCGGGGAGCTGCAGTCTGTTCACCACAATCAGGATGAAGACGAGTGAAACCTTCGCTCACCTCCTTCTCCACGGGCGGTCCGGCCGACATCCACATTGTGAGTTCTGGGCTCGGCTCCTGTCGGCACCTCGTCTGCGAGGACAGATTAACAGTTTTGTTTTCTGATCTTGGGGAAAAAGGGAACATGCAGCGGTTTAGAGGCTGAAGTCTGGGAGGCTGATAGTTAAATAATGCAGCAGACTTCCCAGTCTCACAGTGGGTGAGCGAGCCGGTCACAGCATGGGAACCATAACACATCAGTGGGATTTATCTCAGCCGGTAACAATGGTGTTTTCTGTGAGAGCACAAAGGCTGCAGAGGCTTCGTTACAGAAACTTTACTGAAACACTGATGTTTCCAAAACCAGTCTCCATGATGACAGCAGCAGTTTGCTCCTTACTTCTCCAGACAGAAGTGTGTGTTTGTTAAGATGGATGCTCATGTTGCTATGGAGAAGAAGCCGTAGCAACATGGCGTCTTCGTGACGAAACGCTGCTCCATGTTTGCTTCACTGATTGTTTCAGCAGGTTTTTCTAACAGGTGATACTGTTACACAGCTCGTCGTTATCCTCACAGGCAACATCAGCTCAGTGACTGTCTGTTTCTTATTGAGACATCGTAGTTGTTGTTGGAAGGAAGTTTATCGTGTTTTTCTCAGAAACACAACAACTCTACGTGAACGTGATCTGAAGGAAATCCAGTGAAAACAAACAATCCATCCACAAACACAGAACAATCTGTAAACCCAAGAATAAACTCAAAACAGAAAAGAAAAACGTTGTTTCATCACCTCTGATTACTTTTTAAAATGTAACTTTATTTATTTGACGTACGCTCTAACCTGCAGTACCTGCACGACCCATCAGGAGGCGCCGACACTTTGACTGTCACTGCTTCAACAATCAATGCTGATAATCAATCATCCATTTCAAGTTACAAACGATGTAATTTTAAGTCAACAAAGAGCATTTTAGTGTTATTTTAAACTAGAGAGCAACAACAAGCATCCAGAAGTGTGTGTGTGTGTGTGTGTGTGTGCTTAAATGCAGGTGAACCTCTGAATGAACTCAGCACTCAGCAGAGACTTTGGTTCTGGTTCTGGTTCTGGTTCTCTCTGGTTTCCCCTCCAGCTGCAGTCAGCAGTCGACGTTACAGAACAGAACCACCTCCGGATCACTGCTGCAGTCGGGCCGATCAACAGGAGTGAACAGAAATCACCTTTTAAATCCCAGAAAGTTACAAACTCATCTCTGAGCTCTGCTCCCGTCGGATCAGAACAGAATCTGATGTGACTCCGAGTGTTTAGAGCTGCTGGTTCTCCCTGAAATTCACTCGCTAATTATCTTTCTGGATGTTGATAAGAAGTCAGTGGCTCGAGTTCACTGTGAGCTGAAGACGATGAACGTTAGAATAATCAGTGATCATTCAAGTTCAGTTCTTTGTGCTTAGTTTAAATTCTAAGGTTGTTTTTAATTGAGAACTTCTCACGTTTAGTCGTTTACAGTCAGTCACATGCAGATTCAGTCTCAGATCTCTGAGGGAGAGAACAGAAACCTCCTGCTGTGTCTCCGTGTGAAGGTCACAGAGACACAAACGCTGGACGGACTCAGCAGCTGCTTCGTGTAAAGAACAGAAATGTTCGACTGCTCAGACGAGATGAAACATTTCAGCCTTCTCTCAGAAAGTCAAACATAAAAACACTCTGCATACAAATGACTGTTTTCTGCCTCTGACTTCACCACCAGCTGCCATCCGGCCTGACAGCTTGTCCATCTCACATCACCGATCCGTGGAGCGGTAGTGAAATTGAGATTCTTGCTGTGTGTCGTCCTCTGAAGAAAGACATTTTCAGAGATGTACCAGAGGCCCTCCCCGTCCTGTGGCTGCAGACGAGGAGCGGTGAGTTGTGGGCCGAGTCGGTGCGTGTTCTGTCGCTGTCCATTACCTCAGCGTGCTCCCCTGTCACATGTGACGGGCGCAGCCATCCCCGCCGCAGGCGCCTGATGTATGAACCCTGACAGGCCTCCGGAGGAGCTGCAGGCACGAAGGACTTCTGGGAAAGAAAAGGTCGCCCACTGGGGCTTCACGCAGGCGGGGGGTAGATTTGTGTCTCTGAGAGCTGCTGTGATTGAAAGAGTTCTGGAAACAGTCGGTCTGACGCTGTGCAGACGTGTTGTGACGGCTGCTGAACCGCTGAGTCTTGAACGTTTCTTTAATACACTCACACAGAAGATGTTGATGAGAGGGAGAACATGTCAGGACTGAATCCTTCATCACAATCCAACACATCGTCACACCGGAACGACCGAACACACCGATCGTCTGTGAGTCTCAGAACAACACGACTGCTGCAGTGAACCAGCGCCAGGCGGACCGGATCTCTGCTGGACGCTCACAACTTGCCAAGGTTCAGGAAACCAACACAGTGAAACATTAAAGGAACTATATTACCTACAAATCAGACAAGCTGTCAATGATAAAACCAAAACAATGAGCTGAAAGATGCTAAAAGAAACTCTGTGTACAGCTTTTCTACAACACAGTTTGTTTGAATGTTAAAATGAAAATAATGCAGCTTTAAGGAATGTAACTTTGTTTTATGCATCAGTTTTCACATTTTAAGTTGGTTAAATGATTAAAAAACAAACGCATAACTTACGTCACCTTTTCAGTCGAGTCTCGATTACGTAACGTGTCATCACGTCTGTCTGATGAAAATCATTCACGCTCGTCTTAAAAAATGGATGAAGTTTCCGTCAGTGCTGATGTTTCACTGCAGGTGACGGAGGAACGAGAACACGCAGGTA
>JARJLU010009878.1:0-59110 GCA_030272975.1 Sparidentex hasta | reverse complement strand
CATTTTTCATCTCCTGTCACTTCTTCTCAGCTATAATAGACAGATAACCCCAGCCACAGTGTCAGTGTTGTCTGTACAATAAGCTGGCACCCTCTGCTGTTGCGGTCATGTAGTGACCCCAGACAACTATCAGCATGTGTCAACGGTTAGACCCCGGTTTTAAGGTGAACTTTTTCACATTATTTTCATTGAAAAAAACCGAGTCAATACAGTAACCTGTCTAGAATTTGTCTCTATTTTAGGTCTCCACTTGAAAATGACATGCCCATAATTAGCAGAATGTATCTCTGCAACCACAAGGTTTATTTGAATAATCAAGGTATTATTATTAAGGGAACATTTGAAATATTTGTTGAGATGCGTATAAATGTCACTGGGTCTGGGTAAATACCTGCTTGGGCTTAACAGGTTAATCATCAGTAATGTGGACATAATGAATGAGTGGGTAAAGACATGCTGAGCAAGTTCATCAGTCTGGCAGCCCAAAAAAAATACATCACTACTGTATTACCAACTTTAAAACCTGGAAAACACAACCCTCATGACATCATTATATAATGATATTCAAAAGCAAACATAGTTTCTTATTACAATAGGGATATATCGTATGTTTTGCCCAGCCCTGAATTACATTAAATGTTACTATAAAATATAATTAAGCATTTTCAATTTTGCCGAAATGATCCAATTTCCATTTGGATAAATGACTTTAGGCCTTTAGGCCGAGACTTTAAGGTATGAAGCCTGCAAGGGAAAAAAAAAATAAAAAAATTCTCCCAGGTAATTCTGTCCTCACACAATAGGAGGACATACATATCCTGTTCCTAATGCCAAATTGTTGGGGAATTTCATCTCACCTGACTGTTCAGGAAAGATGAAGAAGACACAAAGACACTGATGG
Organism: Sparidentex hasta; assembly: GCA_030272975.1. Taxonomy (NCBI): domain Eukaryota; kingdom Metazoa; phylum Chordata; class Actinopteri; order Spariformes; family Sparidae; genus Sparidentex; species Sparidentex hasta. Next base: position 58,209 of record JARJLU010009878.1, on the reverse strand, counting down.
CTTACAGAGCGTTGCCATGACAATCCTAACAAGTCTTCCCAAATGCCCAAATTTATATCTACAGCTTCAGGAAGCATCCCTCCCATACATGGTTATCTACTTAACAACATAGCGAGGGGGGTGAATGCAGAGTCTGTCACCTCTAGCCAGAGTTGAGAGATGGGAGTAAAATAGGTCACAGACATTTAGTCTGTTAACACAGATAGATCGTAGGCCTCCTTACGAGTTTTACGCAAACAGTCACTTGGCTTGGTACATCACACATCTGTTCTGTAGACATATCTAAAACAGATTTGAATAACTAGATTGTAGAGACCATGAAATCTAATCCCACAGACCAATCTTCACTATCGTTATCCAGACTTTAACATTTGTACATGATACGTATATGAGGACAGAATGACCTGGGAGACTCATTTTTCTCCCACAAAACATTTTTTTTAATGCAGTTAGAATGATTCGGGACAATCTTACATTGAAATAGTAACAAAGATAGACTTGATATGCACCCACATACTTACCTAATAATATGACAATACATAGCAGTATGGCCACAAAAGCACCAGTGCTGAGGCCAGCTGAAGACAGAAAGGCTTGGGCCTGACAGATGTTGCTGTTACGCCCTCTAGTGTTCCTCTGACAGACACAGACCCTGAGAGATAGCGTGGCAGTGCTGCTCAGAGGAGGCTCCCCGCCATCAGCCACCACCAGCACCAGGCTGAAGAACTCCTGGTCTCTGTCCTGGCTGAAGCCATCGCGCCGTCGAGATACTATACTGGCACTGTTGTCTGGGAAGAGTGAGGACAGGTTTGAGGAGGGCAAGGGAGGAAGGTGTATAAAGGTGTATGTTGAGATGGATGAATGAGGAGAGGTAAAATAATGGAATAGGAGAGGTTGAGAAAGGTGGTATGTAAAATGTGAGAGAAAGGTAAAAAAAAGACAATAAAAAGTCACTTTAAGCAAGTGCATACAAAAGTGCTGGTTGAATAGGCACATAGAGATCAATCCTTAGATTATATAGAGCAGTGTGGAAATGAGACAAATAATTGACTTTGAAATGGTACGGGTCATTGTTGATATGATTCAATGATGAAAATACGTATCCAAAATTATAGCTGCTGCGCAGTGATGGGTCGGGTCCGGACTATGTTTGGCAAATTTAGGCAATTCTGAGCAATAAACAGGAGAATAGAAAGACAAGACAGTTGACAACAATGTTCATTTTGTACTACTTGAAGCTTGAACTCACAACTTCTGGAATCAAAGCCTGTCATCTACCGTTCTGAGCTAATTGGCAAGTGGCAACACAACAGTGGCTTCACAAATTGAGCAAGCCCTTCACTGTTGTGTAGGCAAATTTGAAACCACTGTGAAAAATTCAGTTATCGAGACAAAAATCTGAAAATACACACAGCATGGAGATGTTGGTAATTTAAAAAAAAAAAAAAAAAAGATTGATTTGCTCCATAAGCAAATAACTGATGTTTAGCTATGTCATTATTGCATTGACTCCAATTCTTCACATGAAAGGAACATTTAAAATGCTGTGAAAAATTCAGTTTTTGAGGCTCAATTTTTGATAAATCAAAGGAGAAGAGAGGAAAATAGGTTAAGAAGTTTAAAAGTTTTTGAAAAAAAAAACAGAGTGATGTACTTCATAATCTTTAATAGGTTTAAATGTACCAACGATTCTTCAATATTGAGGCTACAGCTTGATGAACGTTCTGAAGCTGTGGCTGATTCATTATGAATTTTCAAAGTTTTGAACTTCAGATGCTTGCTGTAGCGCCACCATCAGGACTATTGGCTTGGGTTTACAGCTGAGATCATCTGGCATGAGACTGGACCTTTGTGCAAAATTTGGTTCACTTTCACCCATGGTCCGGTCCAAGATATTTTTTTTAAACTAATTTAGAGGCTTGCTGTGATGCCACCATCAGGACAATTGTCTCGTCTTTCATGTTGAGGACATCTGACATTTTGACTTGTCATCATCATCATCATCATCACCCTTGCTGGATCTAAAACCCACAACCCCTGACACCAAGAACCAGCTCCTAACTCACTGAGCTAATTGGCTGAAACTGAGACCTGCTGTGTAGCTTCATTTGTCGACTCAGGGAGTCACTGTCCAGGCAGCTGTTGTCAAGGTAGATTTAAAAAATGGTCAAAATGTCAGATTTTTGTTCAGGCAACAGAATTTCTAATATTACATAAATTGCATCTTGACAGCATGGAAATGTTGGTGATTTGTTTTTAACTGTATGTGTTTTGCTTCTCTTAAAATTCTGGCCATATATTATATAAGAGGGACAAACAGGTAAGGGACCTTACCCAATCAGCTCTCACAAAATGTCATAACTTTTAATGTCATAACTGTGAGCTTCAGACTCACAAATGAAGATGTTTTATCCAGCACACCAACATGTTTGGATTAATAAAGAGGAAAAAACTCTACTACATTAAATCTACTTTTGACCACTCTGGTTGCATCAAGATTGCCAACATTTTGTAAAATTAGATTTGATTTTATAGTAATTATAGGAGGGACAATACAATGTTAAAGCAATGTCAAACCTTGTCTGCTGTTTTGTGCTGAACAGGGAGTGTACAGTGGCTGTATGAGGGCCTTTTCACTGTAAACATTTGCCTTTTCTGGCTTGAAACAAATCAAAACAAAAAACATATAGTTCTGGACAGGAAACCTTAAAAGGTTATAAAGCTCTGTACAGTTGAGGGAAACTGTAATCATTTTCTGTGGGTTTGTCACTGTTACGACTACTACTATTACTACTACTACTACTACAATAATTCTAACATTCATTAATATTAATATTATTAATATAATAATAGTAATAATATAATAATAGTAACCCTAATATGAGTGTTTAGAAAAGTTCGGGCATTAATGTCCTATGTATTGTATTGCTGAGAGATCCACTGCTAAGCAGCCTGAAATGGCCCGTTCTGGAAGTGCCATGTCAGCAGATAGTGAGTCACTGTAGCTTCTAGTTTGTTGCTGCGGGACAGAGGGAATGGCTGCCATGTTGAAGTTACAGCCTCAGTTATTCGGTTACTAAACACAGAGTCAGGAGCCCCTAGAAAACAACTTTTATCATCATTTCAAACGATAGCTCCCAAAAAGAAAGAAGAAAGAAGTCCGTGCCAAAGGAAAGAAGTGTTTGATGCTGTACTCTCAAAGATTTATTTAAGACTCGTAACATTGGGTGTTTACTGCAACACTAACTGTAAGCTGTTAGTGAAAAACTTTCTCAAACGGCGTGATGTGACTGTTTTCTTGTTACTGTGGCATTTCTAAAAGTAAGCTTTGTGAGCTATAATGTAAACATATACACAATTGATAAAGATTATAAGATAATTTATTATTTTGATCAGCTGTTGGCCATTATGCAGCAGCAGCAGCAGCAGCAGCAGAGTGGCCCACCTGAGGAGGATTAACTCGTCAGACACTGCCTTTGTCTATCTGCTCTCTCCACCACTTCAGCACTAGATTGTTTGCATCCAGTACAGTGACTTCATGGTGCTGTTACTTCGTGTTTTCTGCATTTTTGGCTTTGTGTTCATGCCGGTGTCTTTGTTGCATTCCACAGTGATCCTGAGCACCATTCTCCTCTGCCTTCTGTTCATCTGTTCACCTGGGTTCCTCCATGCTGGGTCCACTCAACCCTCCTGGCATGCCTGCCTGCAACCCCCATCATCTCGTCCATATCACCCTCCAGCACAGTTTGTCAAATAAATCTTCACTTCACTACTTCCTGTCTCAGTTGTCTGCATTTGGGTCCAAAGATATAATCTCAACCATAACACTCTTCTTGTCGTGTTCAGGAACAAAACCACAGCACTCTGAAGCAGGCCGCTGCACAGTGTCTGTTAGAGCTGAGAATATAACAAAAAAGGAAGCACCAGATTTAGCTAGCCTGACCGTATTTGCATCAGGAGTCTATTTGCTAAACTCCAGTTTGTGTAGCAAAAGGAGAGGGACGGACTGAAAATAATGATAATCAGACCTTGAAACAAAGCCCCACCCCTAGCAGTTGCCCACCAATCTTTAGCCCCATTCACACTGCCTTTTGAGTGCGGGAACCATGCACCGACACTCCACATTGTGTGACAGTTTCAGATGTGGAGAGGGGGGAAGTTTCACTGCGACTCCGATGTGCCTCCAGAGGAAGTATCAGAGCCACAGCAGAGGAGAGCTGGCGTTTGTGTGAATGGATAAATTTGGATGCATGGAGCGGGGGCGTGTCGATCTGATGGTGCTCACAGTCTGACAGATCCGTCACTCATCAAATGAAGAGAAAGAACTCCCAAGGCAGTATCACAGGCCCAAACAACAGTAATGGTAACTGGTAGTGTCTTTGGCAACTTACACGAGGAAAAAAAATAATTAAGTGCTAACGTAGAAGTGTCTGTCAACCTGTCTGTCCTATCAATCGCCTGAAAAACAGCGTCTCTCGCTGGAAAAAAAAACTTTAACTCAACATGTGTTTATCTCCTTGCACTATTGTGTTGTTGTAGTTACTGTCTTGAAAAAAATCACAATGAGGGCCAGCTCTCTCCGCAACTGACACAGTCAGACAGCATCTGCTGTTTACTGCTAGCGATTATGTAATTTAGATTTAAAAAATATGATTTTATTACATCGACATCCCATGGCAAGAAGATCCTCCAGAGCAGGAAACCAGGCCGTTCCAGCACAGGAAACATGGAGGGGATGATGAAGCCATGCTGAACCCATTGAGATGTACCCCCATTCTGAGTCCCAACCTCGACCCCTTTCCCTCACCCAACGACCCCGACCCCTCTTTCCTATCCTCTCCAAAATCTTCCACCAATTTAAATAAACCCTAAACTTAACATTACATTGTGGAGTGGTCTTTTTAGTGAAATGCCGATTGCTTCTGAATGAGAGGCCAAAACTAACAGGTGTTAGTTTGGCAAAATATGCGTATTAGTATGGACAAGGCTTAAACTGTCATCACTAATAAATAATCATTCATTCATGTTTATTAATCTGAGCATCACTCAAAATCAGGTGGAACAGACACATAGAGACAGCTGTTTTCATTCGAAAGCCCCATCTCTCTCTTTCTCTCTCGTTGACTGTCCCTTTACATCTCTGTCGTTTCCCTCCTGTCTGTGGATTGCTGCAGTGGTGGCTAGAAATGGAATTTGTGGTTGTAAAAAGAATTCAAAGAACAGCAGGCTAAGAAACCAAACTCAGTGAAGTGATGTTATGTCTGTCTGTCTTGTGACATACCAGGAAGAAGACTTACTTTCAACAGGAATAATTTACCTGCAGTTGTTCGATTACTTTGTTTTTGTTTTTTTCTAATGTTCCATTCTGTTTTCTTGAATCTGATAGCATGTATTTTTAGTAATGACGATATTTTGTGGCTCTCACCCGAAGCTTCATTCTGCCAAATTGCATTTTTTCAGGTGTTTTCCTCATACATGATCAGAGTTTGAGATATGAACTTGAGCTCAATGTTAGGGCAGTATGTGTGTTGCCCTATGGCTGCATTGTTGTGTGGACTGCAACAAGAGAACCAGGAAGTTAAGGAGGAAAAAAATGTTGATGCCTGGGAAAAGGTTAACAACAGAACCTGGATTAGTGAACAAATAATTGCTCGGGAGGAAAGGTCTTCTGTCAACAGCACTATTGATTCTCCTCTGACTAAGATGGAGGCGGAAGGAGGTGAAGAGTGGAGATGAAGTGAAAGAAGTGCTTCACCAAGCATGTGTGTGGGATGAGGTAATACCTTAGAATGAGAGAGGGATGGAGGCAAAAGAAAGTGAAAGAAGAAAGTGCAGTTAAGGTGAGCTGAAGTTAAAGACTAGGCGATCCAGTGCAGGAAGCAGCCTGCTTCCTCAAAGGCATGACTTTGTTACGGTCTGCTCCATCCTATTTTCAAAGCACAAAGGCAAAATGATAACAACTGGATAAGAGCTGATCAGTTAATTAGTGGTGGAAGACCTACTATATTTGAAAAAATGTTGATATCACCAAGGTCTTACATTGAAGAATTTAGATTGAAACAATCTTATGTAACCTTTTTAACATATCTTCAAAACATTTGCCATCACAGTGTCTTGAAATAGGGTGAATGATGTCTCTGTCACAGCCACGCCTCACGCATATCACTTGTTTTCTTCACTATGTAACACTTATGAGTTTTGTATGTAGCACCTACAGTGTGTCCGACAAATTGTTACAGACCTGGGATCTGTATTTACCAGAGTGGTGCTGCACGCTACATAAACTGTGTGTGGCGCCAAATCGTGTAAAATGTAAATTTCTCCATAATGTTGCTTTAAGTAAAATTACAAAAGTATCATCACAGAATTGCACATGAAGTATCAAAAACAAAAACTACTGGCTTAAATTATCATATACCTTTTTTCCTCAAATAAAAAATGATAAATGCTGCAGGCATGGTCAAACAATTATAACTAAATGCTGCCTCCCTAACAGTTCTGCAAAAAAACAAAACAAAAAACAAAGGGTGGAAAACTCTTGGTGCATCTATAATCTCCATTCAGTATATGTACATTTCTAAGACTATAATTGAATATATTAAATATATATATATATATTTTTATTTTCAAAAATGCATCTTTTTAATGTTTATGTATTAAACATAATTGAGGATACCCTACAATGAGATGGATCAGCTCCATTGAGAATGGTTTTGCATTTGAATCAGTAACAGATGAATAATTATCGAATCATCAATAAACTTTTGGTATATACTCCATGTGATTAAAAGAAACCTTAGAGCCTTGACAAGTCCACAAGCCTCAGTTTCTCTTCCTCTTAGCATTTACATTACTGCACTACCTGAAACTCAAGTGTGGTGTTTTACCCAGGAAGCTCAGTGTTCAATTAGCCTTTTGCTTTTAGACAGTTGTGTATTGAGCCTATGGAAATCAACCCAGATTTTGGAGCAGGGTCATCCATTGTCTGTAAAGTCAGTCACCTCATTGAGACTGCCGTCTGCATTATGAACTATATTTACTTGTAATGCTAGGCAGTGACCTCCAGCAAAAGTAGTAAAGGGTGATGTCAGGTTAATTATCAGAGTGGTGTGAGTGAATAGCTCTGTCCTCGCTGCCCTTTGAGTGTGGGGATCCTGCGCCAATTCTCTGCATCCTCCTCTGTGTGAAAGTTTCACATCCATTCCATCCCCACGAGTGAGAGAGTCAGACAGCGTCCTGTTTACTGATGATGATTATGTAATTACGTAATGTAGCACCAAAAATGTAACTTTGTTACTTTCCAGGATGTTTGGTGGGTCAGGATCTCAATCACTACACATAATAACAGCATCCATATAATTATAAACTGTCTGCTGTTTTAGATTGACAGGAGAACACCTGGGAAACACCACCGTCACCAACATGACGTGTACCGTCACACTGCAGCAGCCGCAGCGCTGGCTTTCTGTGTGAATTACACAGCGGTATGGCAGAGATGCTTTGCTCTGTAAACGAAGAAGCTGTGTAAAAAGGGCTACTTATAGTGTCTGTCCCTTTAAGGCTCTCCTGTGGGAATGCCTAATCCATTTCTGTTGGTCAGCTCTCACAGGCCTGAGCAGGCACCAGCCACCATGTTTCTGCATCAGCTCTGCTGGTGTTTTTGCATGCCATGCTGAGGGCAGTCATATTTGTGACATCACAACCTTACTGAAGTCCTGAATGCAAATAATTCAAATACAAACTGAGTGCATTTCTCCCTGGACTGAGCAATTTGACAATATCTCACTATCGCCAAGAGTATCTCACAGGACAACTTTATGAAGGTTTGCAAAAAAATGAATATAGGGTGTCAAGCTGTGGCAATAAGAATGATGAAAATGTTTACCCAGTGAAAGTTCCAAATTAGCTGTCATATCTGTAATAAGTAAGAATAAAAACACCTGCAATGCAGCTACATGTGAACAACAACAATGCTAAGTGCCTGCAGCATTTGGCTCACAGACTGCTATCCAACCTCCCTGGCTGAATCTTGTCGCCGTGTCTCATTACTGAGACTGCTGTCAACTCCTGTCAGTCCTCTATCTGTCTTAGGTCAACTGTAGAATGCAGTCCAATAACACTAGGAGAGATGCAAGAGAAATTAGAGGGTATAAAGATAAAATATGACAGAAAGGAAGTGAGACAAGTTTAAAAGGATACAGGGATGCAGGGGTGGGGGAGTCACAGTCAACCGAGAGGAGATGAGTGAAGCCACATAAAAGGAGAGAGGACTAAAGCTCAGAGAGCATCACACAACCTGACACATATGAAAACTAAAGGATAACCTCTCTCCTCCAGTTTATTTAGAAGAGATAGAATCAAAAGCAAAATAAATGAGGAGAGGAAATAAATAGAAAATTGCAGTTGCTGGGTAACCAAGGCAACAGCACCACTCATAAAAGGACATAAAAGCAAATCTCAGAGGGGGGGACCTGTTCCACCAAAAGCAACGAGACAACACTGAGGAAGTCATGAAGGTTTTCAAGAGAACTGGTTACTGTGTTTGTTGTCTAAGGTTCTACCACCGTGGGTATCTCAGCAAACAATTGAATGTTTGGGGAATGTTCACATAATGTTAAGAAAACTTGACAAAATAACAGTCCAGGAACATTTGCTACAGGGGTCCAGGGCCAACTGTAACCGCTGTTCATCACTACAATCCTCCCACCCAAAAGTCCAAATTAGTTAATATTATCTCCCAAACAGTAAAAACAGTTTTAGTGACAAGACCACACCACAATTTAATGTTAAGGTAGTTTATTTATATTGGTAAAAGATTTTGGAGAGGACAGTAAAGGAGGGTTGAGGTTGGTGGGTGAAGAAAGGGAGGGGTCAAGGTTGGTGGATAAAGAGTTAGTTGTACAGATTGGCTGGACCATCAAGGAACTAGGGAGATTGAGACTCAGAATGGTGGTATGTTTCAATGGGCAAATGTCTTGATCAGCGTGGCTTCCTCATCCTCTCTATGGTTCCTGTGCTGGAATGGCCTGGGTTCCTGTTCTGGAGGATCTTCTTGCCATGGCATGTCAACGTTGGAGGCATTTTTTTTCCATCTCCCATTCACCCCTTCTCAAAGAAGAGCTGAAGTAGTCTGAGTTGGCCCTAAGATAGCGCCAACCTCAAAATAGTGACACTACAGTTACCCAGAGCCAGCCTGTGGTGGTCAAACAGTCCTTAACAATAAATAACACATTTCCGAATGGAGTTTTATGATCGATCAGCACATCTGTAACAAAAGACGGAAAGGACATGATAGTCAGAATGTTATGGTTGTTCATCATATCCAAGCAAAGCTTTGTAATTAGACAACTATTTAGTTTTGCTCTTGCCTTTTGTTGAAACAGGTGGTTTGGTGCAACAAACAACACAACCTCAGTTTACCCACAGACATTAAATTTCAGAAGTCCCACAGCTTTCACTAAATAAATCAGCTACATGCTGTTTTGCCTCTGTAAAAGTGTGTTCCAGTTCTAAAAAGCATTCTAAAAAAAGGAAACTTGGCACTAATGTTTTGAAGAGCTGTAAAACAAGGAAGACAACAGTAAACAGTCAGTGTCAAAGGAGCCAACATAGAAAGTTATGAATCACTTTAGAATGAGAGGTTTTGTGTATCTCACAGCCTCACTCAGTGGTGTCAATAGGCCTATTAAAAAAAAAAAAAAAAAGTGTATATATATATATATATATATATATATATACACCACATTATTATCATTATTTTTACAAGAACGTGTCCACAAATTCAGTGTAAAGTGGCCAGAATATGAGTTTAAATAAATAATCATATTACCTGTCATTATTCACTTAAAAACCTTATCATAAATCTGTCAGTTTTCCTTGACTTCATAGTGTAAGGTAAAGAGAGCCACTTCATTGCGTTGTTATCCCATCCATTCCACTTGTTCATAGACAGAACGCCCACATCACTGAAACTGCGACCTTGCTTGCACCCTGAAGCACACAGAGCGACTAGAACAGCACGAGGAGAAGAACATGAATAAAGAAGAATGGATATAAGAACGTTTTTCAAGAAAATAATTATTCATCACTGCTGGTAGTAACAATTAGTCAGCTCCAGCCCCCAGCTAACAGCAGAAGGTCCCATGGAATTAATGAACTAAGTGCTCCCTGTTTGACAAATACAAACCTAGCATGCACACTATAGACAATCGCTGCATGTCTCACCTTTGTTGTTTCACAGTCAAAAGTTACATTTCAGGTCTAAAAGAACGATGCCACTTAGCTAGCTAGTTAGTCTAAACTGCACTGTGAAGGCCCTGGTTGTTTATAGAGTTAAGTGTGCGCTCTTTTTACCATAGACTATCTTTACTCATACACTAATAATAATCACTCCACCACCCCTATTGATCTGTAGGAGTCAGGGCAGAGGAGCACAGGAAGTGAGACGGGAGAGACCTCTACTGGAAAGGTGAGTCTATAGGATTATATATAGGATAGTCTAGATTAGTCTTGGAATTTTATGGAACTCAATGTGAATATAAAATATGAAACATTTCAGTCAGTCAGGTGCACTATATATACATATATATATATATATATATACACCACATTATCATTATTTTTTTTGTATATGCCAAATTAGCCTGACCCAAATATTTTCAAAAGTATCTTAATATTACCAAGAAACACCAAGAAAATAGCAATGTTACGCATTTTTCATTAACCTCTGTAACTCTGTTAAGCATACCCAGTGATGCAAATACAACTACTGTAAAGCTCAATACCAACTGATACTGTTTAATTTGTTAAATATGATAACACAATACAGTAACGTTATGGTTATCGTTATGAGCTCCGTCTGTCAATGCCTGCCTTGCCTGCTACACGCCCCTCTCACGGAGATAATGCCATTTATGCTAGCGGTAGCATGCGCTAATGTTTACGGTGGATGTATCGCTATGGCTCGCTGAGATGCTGTCGTTCAACCATACCAGTTTGACCCAGAATCGGACCCAGAAGGAGAGGCTCCTGAAGAAGTACATGCTATGCGTATGAGTTAACGTTTCAGAATGGTTAGTGTGTCTAAATATGTTACTTAGTTTGTTTGCATGTGTTTTTACAGTTACTACCATATAACTAATGCTAGCGCCTGCTAACGGTAAATGTAACTCATAGTTCTTCAGCAACTGTAAATACAATCAAAACATGGCAAAACTTACCTGTGGCTCAGGTGCAGTTGCTGGGTCCTGTATGGGTGGGACTGAGCCTTTTACGAGGGTCAGTGTCAAGGCAAAGCCAGCTTTGTACTAACCCTTGATACTGAAGCAGTCCGATGTGAAGTGGTTAGCACACACGAACAAACTTACACGAATCATAGCCGGCACGTTGTCATTAAAAATGAAACACAACCACTGTGTCTTCTTTTGTTCTGTAGCTGGGACAGAATATAGGCACTGATGTTGATTTTCACAACCAACAACAGAAATTTGCGTGTCTATCTCTGAGCGACGACATTGCGAAACACTGCTGTCTTACCGCTGGACACACCGAACTTCACCTCGCAGATGAACGCCCCCCTCTCGGATATCTCGGGGAGAGGGGAGAGTGTTTTCACGCAGAGGAGGCCGGCCTATGAAAATCTGAACAGCTTATAGGAGCGCCGTTTTACCAGTGGGTGGGCTGCAGAGACCATGCAGGACTCATTTGCTTTCCTCATTCTGGGAGCTGGTAGGTTCAGGGAGGACCAGTTTATATATGTAGACACTAGAGAAAATGTGTTTTTCACAATTGATAGCTCGCTCCACTCTCACAAGCGTCTGAGAATCTCACTTATGCAACAAATGTGCAGTTCATAACTTGGATTAAATTATCAGTTAAATACTAAATGTGTCTAATGATACGTATTTGAGTTTATTGCAAATCAAAAGGCCATAGAGTTAGATATAAAGATGGCTTTTCCTAACTACATTACAAAATTAACACTTAAGTGTATCATCTAAAACAAAATTTCCAAATGTGACCATGTTCAGAAAAGTTGAGATCCATAAACTCCTGCCATACAGAAATTCAAGTATAAGGGATGTTATATGTAGTCCTAAATAGAAATATATCGAAGCTCCGCCTATTAAGTTGTGTTGAACACATAATGATTCTGTCATGATTACACTGAAAAAAACATTCTGTTGAGATTACAATGAAAGACTGTGAAATGTTTAGCCACGATTGAAATGAATGTATTGAAGTTAAAAACATAATGAAAATAAGAAACGGTTAGAGTCAAAAACATAATGAAAATAAGAAACGGTTAGAGTCAAAATGAAAAAACTAATCAGTTCAGAAGAATTTGTACAGAGCTGAGGTTAAGAAAAGTTTAAATATCACAAAGGCAATGCCAGGATATCACAAGGCTGTTAATCATCGATTGGATATAACAAGACCACTGGTCATCGAACAGAGAAGTAAGATGAGATGTCTTCATAAGGACATAAACAAAGCCACTGTCTGGAGCACTGCGCAAACACATTCCTGAAGAATGATGGGCTCAGAGTCTGAAAGATGTGGAGGGGGGTCAATTGAAAATAAATGAGTTCTTCCTCTCACTTCTTCCTTGGATTAACACATGAGATGGAGTATATGAACACCCTAAAAGTAGAAAGGACTTCAAGAAATCACAAAGCAGAAATTGACAAGGAAATAAGAGTGCAACATATAAACCATTTTAACAACCAACTGTGGATTACAATTTGGACATTGGGGTTGTTTTGTTCATTCGGCTGGCATGAAGTTTAGACTGTGAGGATATTTGGGGACCTTGGGTGGTGTTGTGAATTACTGCAAGGACTTGGACTTAAATGGAAAGGTATATCTGCAGAATGGCCTGACCATTGGTCTTTTGGATTAATCTATATTAGGCTTGTCACAATAACACATTTTGCTGGATGACAAATTGTATTGCGATAAACAATAGTATTTTTGTTTTGACACCATTTTTCAACTGATATAATGATAATGGCATAATAATGCAAGTACACCCTTTCAAAGATCAACAAACTTTTATTTCTAAAGAATATTTAACATTGGATTTGGAATGTGAAGAAGACATTTTAAATATCCAAAATGAAAAAAAAACAAAACAACCAGAAACAATAAATAACCTTCTCTTAGCAAAAATTGCACTTTACACACACACACAACCAAAAACAATAACCCTGACCCTTTAGTATGTCGTCTTTCATGCTGTACAGCTGTGGAATTGCCGTTTATGACATATATGTTCTCCCAGGCAATTTGTACTGGCTGTCAAATGTTTGCAGCATTTGTCAAAATGCCGGCTTTTCACCATTTTGCACTGTCCTGTTTGTCTTTTGTTTGTCGACTAAACGCCCCAGTGATTGTGGACTGTCAGGAAGATGGAGACGTCCCCTCTGTAGCTTTAGTTGTAGTTTGATGATTATGCTTTAGGTGCAGATGCATGTTTGTTGTATTGTCACTTTCAGTTGCTACTTTTTCGCAACAAGTGCGACATAGCAGCTCGTCCAGGTTAAGTGGTTCACCGCGGTCATTCGGTTTGAATCCGAAGTGCTCCCACACTGCAGCTGTCACATTCAGCTTTGAAACCAATTCCAGCTGTGTTTTTATTCTGTCACATCTCAACTAGTGTTACCTCTGGCTTGCTACTCCTCATGGGGCTCTCATGCTGCACTCTGTGTTATGTCAGGGGCAGGACCCGCCTCCCCACACAGAGACAGAGTGACTGACAAGAGGGTTCACGTGAGAGACACAAGGGAAACAAACAAGCATGCAAATAGAAATTATCGAGGCCAGAAAAATTCTCATTTTTCTTTATCGTACAATTAACTGATTTTTTGATTATCATGACAGGCGTAATCGTTATCATTTACTGAATTGTTAGGTATTCTTGATAATGATTGATCATAACTGAGATAAGTTTTGAGTTGTATGTTTTGCCCTTCCTAAGTTTATGCAATAAAACCAACATATTACAGTTAAAGTAGTAGGTGTGGACATTCATTGTATGATTGTTTGATGGGAGTAAGAAGTAGGTGATAAATGTGCAAAATATCTAGATGTATCTAGATTCTTAAAGGGTTCTCTAGCCTAACAAATTGAAATAGTCCCTTAATTTTACCAAAAGCCCCTAAAATCCTACCTAGAACTGCACAGATCATTTAGAGGAGAGCTGGTGTTAATGGGCGAGGCTGGTGGCTGTATCTGTATACCACTGTATGGCCTTCATCAACTGCGAAGAACCTGGGCTTTATCCTCAACAACCGACTATCCTGCATCCCCAACATCACTGCTGATATCAGAAAATTTTTTGACCTGGGTTTAACTGGACTCAATGTGTGTGCAAACTTGCTCACCTCAACCCAAGCGGCAGGGCACTGTAGAATCATTTTAAGTTGTAACTTAGCAGTGTTGGGCAAGTTACTTTCAAAACGCAATACATTACGAATCCCCAGTTGCTTCATTTTAAAGTAATCTATTACATTACAATAGGACTGTCTGCGAATAGTAATAAAGCCCTGCTGACATATGCCATCCGCTTTACACTGGCAATATAACGCCACATTACTGCTTAGTTCAGTTCACGCTGGCCACCACACTTCTTCGACTGACATTGGCACTTGCAGCAGACTAGTGGCAGCACAGGTGTATTGCTGCCCTCGACAGGTCAGTTGAATAACACAACTGAATGCTCTCTGTCTTAGAATCTCTTGGTCAAATTGCTAACTCCTACTCTGGCTTGTGGATTGATCCAATTCATCTAACTTCCCACCCTGCATTTGAACATCAGTAAAAACTGAACTGAAACCTTCCCTAACACGCATAATCTTGAAGCATTTTTCTCTTTTGTATCAGTCATACACCAAGATTTTAGAAAACACCCATGTTCTTCTTCAATGCGCTGACAAAACAGTTTTGTGCAAACAGGCCAGAAGTGGTGAGTTTGTTTTATATTTCTGAAATATAGTGTTTTTAAAACTATCTATCTATCCCTCTATCCATCTATCTATCTATCTATCTATCTATCTATCTATCTATCTATCTATCTATCTATCCATCCATCCATCCATCCATCCATCCATCCATCCATCCATCCATCCATCCATCCATCTATCTATATATATATATATATATATATATATATATATATATATATTTTTTTTTTATTTTTTATTTATTTATTATATTTGAACACCTGTCCTTTAACACCAAAAAATGTGTGGGAGCTATCTGATCCAATTCTAATGATACAAAGTTTAATTCTTAAGGGGTTTGTGATACTCAGAAAACTGTATCAGTTAAAAGCCACTCCTTTAAAAAAAATAAAAAAAAAATAATCATAATAATAATAATAATAATTATCATTATTATTATCATTATTATTATTATCCCTTGCAATACAAAATCATCTCATACTCACATGTCCCTGCTTCTCTTGCTCATTTAACCCCCAGCTGATAAAAAAAGCTGAAAACCCCCAGCTGATGAAAACATTTCATGCCATCAGTAAAAACTGTTCCAAGAGTAGACAAATGAAGCTAAAGCAGTGCTACAGTACATTTTGAGTGCATACACTTGGAAATGTAAAGAGATGCTGCTGCCCAGGAGAACCATATGGGGGCTCTATGTTATGTGGGCTCTATCCAGAGCCAAAAACTGTGTCTTTCAGGAAGCCATATGAGCCATATGACACCATACGAGGGAGACTGAAAACTGGCATCAAGGAGGCGAAGAGGGGACATAAGCAGAAACTGGAGAGAGACCTCAACCTCAACCAACAACACCAAAGATATGTTGCAGGCACTCCAAAACATCAGAAGTTACCAAAGTAGGAGCACTCCCATCATCTTCCACACTGCAAGAAGGGGCATAAAACATTCTATACTCACTTTCATCTTCTCTACAAAGAGCCAGCTGTAAAGTATTCTCCATCTACAGGGGACCAGCCATACCTGTCAGTATCCATAGCTAATGTTAGGAAAATCCCGGTGAGAGTAAAATGGATTAAAGCTGCTAGGCCTGATCCACTGCCTTGTACTAAAAACAATCACCAAAGATGAGGCTGGACGGGAAGTTTACAACAGCTTTGTCTTGTCTTAGTTAACATAATAGTAGTTTGCAACGAAAAATGTGTTTGGAGGAAATGCAATGCTGGACGGATAATATTACAAAAACATGTTAAATATTAAATCAACCAAAGTATCTGTCAAGTCTGAGGATATTAAGACTAAAAATGCCAGAAAAATATTCAATGTAATGCATTGTTAACCATTCACATGGAGACTCCAGCAGGGTACATACGAATGTGGCGCTTCATTCACTCAAAAATGTCTTGGCTGATCATAATCCAGGCAGCAACTATGTATGCTATCACAATGTAAATGGGATAGAAAGTTGTCATATTAAGAACTTCTCTGCTCGCTAGAGTCTTACCTCCGTTATCCTTCAAGGTAAAATTCGGATTGGCTGGATGCTCAGCAGGCACATCAAAGGAAAACTTTCCATTTGCAAAGTTGTCTAGATCTGCAGCTCGGATGGTCTGAATCACCTGATGGAGATGAACAGAAGAGATACAAAGGAATTTTAAAAAAAAACAATGGCCACTGAAAAGACAGAAGTGCATGGAAGAAAGATACTGGGGAACTAAGAAAGATAAAGAAACAAATAAGCTGCAGTAATTTTTTACTGTATGTTCACGTACTGACAACTCAGTGTAGTGTTTAGAATGCAAGTACCATTACCGGTGAAACATTCAGGACTAAAGATTAGTTTGTTTTTTTGTTTTTTTGTTTTTAGTTCTTAAAATAAAAAAAATAATATAAAAATCAGCACCATTCCACGTGCTTTGTCAATGGTAATGTCTGACTTATTATTGGATTCATAGGTATTCTTCATCTGTGTCTAATTACTGTCAGTTGATAAAGCCCATTAAACAGAGTCAATATAAACAGATTAGAATATAATATGCAATACACATTTTAAACTAAATTGAATATAGAGTTTTGAAAATAATGTACTTGTCCCTCATGGGCTACATTGTATGTTTTCACTGAACAGAGCAAATGGATAAAGATATTATTTAGTATCGTGTAATCTCCTAATTGTAGGTGGAGCTGTCACATGTATGTATATGCTGTCAGTTTTTTGTTCACATGGATGTATGATGCCTGGTAGACTGAAACCTCAGACTAATACATACTTAGTATAGGACATGTTTAGTGCAGACAGCCTCTCCTTTTTTCCTGTTTTTTTGTCTTGCATCTGTACCCAAGTGAGTTTGAATGAGCATGCTATTAACATATTTTGGCAAAGTAATTCCACAGAAATCATGTCAGAAACTTTTACACACATATTCACTATTGACCAATAGCACCAGTGTTTAGAGTGTTGACCTAACAGGGAAATGTACAGAGAATGGACAGCCAGAGAGTCTGCAGAGTGTTTTATTCAACCCTCCTCCTGTATAAACTTATTTTAGGAGGAGACTGGTAGTGATGCCACAAACACCTGAGCCCCCAGGGTTGTGTGCTAAGCCCCGTCCTGTTCACACTTTACACCTTTGACTGCACTCCCTGACAACAAGAGAATTCTACTGTGAAGTACGTGGACAACGCCATCACCGGCAGCATTACAAACAACAGTGATAGTTCATATCGTGAGGAAGCACTAAGTGCACAGAGAGACAATGTAATGCTCAACATAAGCAAAACCAATGAGCTGTTGGTTTTACAAAAAAAGAACACAAAGACACACAACTCTGTCTATATCCATGGAACTAAGGTGGGAATCAACATCACAGATCCTGTCGTAGTCATTTCATGTTTCCACCGTGGCAAAAATAGAAAAGGCTCTACTTATCAAGGAAACATAAGAAGGCATAATTATTGTGTGAAGGTCTTGTTGACTTTTACAGAGGGGCAAAAGAAAACATTCTGAGCAGAATCATCACAAACTGGCATGGTTTGTGCACAGCCCAGAACAGAAAGTCAACGGGTGATTAAAACCTCCCAGAACATCACTGGGACCACATATAGAATCAGTGACATCAGTGAATTCAGATATCTGCACAGAGCCCAAGGGATACCAAAACACAAATCCACACCCAGCCACAACCCTGCTGCTGTCTGGCGAAAGATACAGAAGTATCCACAGCCATACTAACAAACTACAGAGCGTCATAGTTTGTGGCTTTGTTATTCCCTATTTTGTTTTTAAGTTAAATCCTGCTGTGTCATGTCTTACTTTTTATGTCCTCCCTTCATAGTAGCTCCATTCATATTGCCCTTTCAGAGTTCATGTCCTGATTCTCTGCATCGCCGTCTGCGTGAAAGTTACAAATGTGAAGAGCTGACAGTTTTGCTCCAGTTCTGATCCACCTCCAGAAGTAGTATTAGAGCTGCAGCAGACAGCGTCTGTTCCGGCCAGCAAAGCCTGGCAGCTCCTGCAGTTGAATGGCACTGATTATGTGACGTGATTAAGAGAAAAAAAACTTAAGCTCACCATGACTTTGTCGCCTCCCAGTATTGTGTTGATGTAGTTACTGTCTCTAGCAACTTGTATGGAAAGAAAATCACTGTGACGGTTAGCCCTCAGACAGACAGTGGTGAACTTTTCCCCAGAAAACAGCCTCCCTCCCCATGAGTGATAAAGCATTACAGCATCTGCCGTTTACTGATGGTGATTATGATTACATCATTTAGAGCAAAAAGCTTCTCTGTGACAATTTCCACAATGTATGGTGGGTCAGGATCTCAATCAAATCACATAATAACAGCATCCATATGATTATAAACAGTCGGCAGATCCATGTTTAGATTACCAGGAGGACACCGACACAGAATGGCGGCGGCGGCTTTCCTCTGAAAATACTGCAAGCAAGAGCGCTATTGTGCATCTAGTTTGTGTAATGATCATGTACACCATATACGAAATGTACAAAGATGTAGCTTCTCCTCCCTCTTTGTACGGCATCATTCTTGAATGCTGAGGCAGCTGGTGTTGTAAAGAGGTCAGCCGGAGGTGGCTCTATTACCACTAGTTGAAATGGGTACAGCGCCACCTACGTACCAGGGTTTGACATGCTTCGAAAGTAATTCAATTTCCTCACCAGCATGTATACTCGGATATCTGCAGTTGTCTGATTGAGGAGGATAGTCGAACTATGGCTGTAATCCGACTAAGCAGTGCATGTAAACACACTGACAGAGATCTCAAAGTCATGATGTGTACCGTCACGCCTCTTTTAGATAAGCAGCCCTGGCGCGCTGTAAGAATTGACACACTGGTGTGGTGTGTGTGAAAAGTGTCCGTCTGTCCCTACTTGTTACCCTGATCTCTTCAGGATCAGTTTATCTTCCATGGGTCTGTTCCCATGTCTTCTGTTCCTGTCTCCATGTAATATGTTTCTGGGTTTTTCAGCCTCTAGCCAGTTGACCCGATGGCTAATACACCAGATATTTCCTTGGAGCCACCATCAGGGAGGCCCTTCAAAAGGGCGCATGGCTGACATCTTGCCTCTCTGCTGCCCAGCTCCGCACCATCACTGCTGCCCAGCTGCTTGTCTTCACCACTACCCAGTGCTCCAAGCCCCAGCCATCTTCACAGTCTTAGCAGTCACCACTTCAGTCTCTGGGCTCTAGGTTGGCCAACAGTACCGCTGTCTCTGTGTTTGCCCAGCACCTCTCTGGGATGACCACTGCCCCTGTAAGTGTTGGGCCAGCCGACATCCCATCCGTCTCTGGTTTCCAGGTGTCCTGTATGACACTTGCCAGTGGTTCCCCTTCGGCTGTCTGGATAACACCTGTTTTAGCCCCTAAGTCAGTAGAATGGCCAACGTCTGTTCACTGTTCCTTGGTTAGCAGCACAGCCAAATCCTGTTCCTGCTCTTCGGTCAGTGACACAGCCATTTCCTTTTCCTGCCCCTTGTCCCGACTTCCTGGTTGCCCCCAGACCTGTTTTACCCTTTTCCACAACCTCCTAGTCATTCTTCTGACCTGAGCGGTACACAGTTGATCCTGGCTCATTGTTAAGATCGTCTTCTCGGGTGTGTCTAGCTTGTGTAGCTTTTCTGACCTGTGTTTCTTCTGCCTCAGTTGATCCTGCCGTTTTGCCTGCCGGTCAATTGTCTGTTTGATTGCTTTGCCGTCCGCTCACCTACTCCTGCTGTTGCCGGTCGTCGCTACCCATCCTCCATCTTGGGAGCCATTAACCAGCACAACGCAGACCACGTGGGCTGGCGACTCCGCCATTATGGGAATGATCACCGAGACAAAGAGACAGTGCACCCGCCACCGCAAGCACTCGTCACGGGAACCCGGGACACCCAGCACTCCACTATTCCTTTTGCACCGTGGTATTTTCACTGTGTCACAAATAAATATCACTTTGAACTATTTAGCTGAGTCGAGTCGTGCCTTTGGGTTCAATCTATGTTGTATACCATAACATCTAAAGTCATCCTCAACCCTCCACAAATAACAGTTTATTTTCCTGACTAGCTTTTTGTTTATTCATTAACATAATTGGTATAGTTTTTGGTATTTCTGTGTATGTGTATGAGGGTTTTGAAAACAGAAATATAATTTTACAATCTTGTGTTGCATATGTCAGTAAATCAATCTGGAATCTGGAAGCTATTGTGACATGCTACTGTGTTCCTGCCTAGCTCGCTGATTATAGTTTACCATTCTTTCCTCTCTCTTTTACTGTGTCTATTTTTTGAGACTTACCTTTGTGCTGCTGTTACCTCTGACTTTCTCCCGAGGGGGATCAATAAAGGCATCTTAATCTTAATCTCATTCAATCCATTTTTGGGCTAAAGGTTGAAGTCATTATAAAGGGATGGTGCATCTGGAGACATGAGCTGGCTGCAGGTGATTTCAATAATCTGAGAGTTTCACACACAAATTGACATAAACAGCACCGTTTAACCCAAAGTCTGAATACACCTTTCCATATGAGAGGTGGGGTGGTTGCTCAGCCACAGTATTATGTTATAGTTTACCTTTATATCACTGCAAGCGGTAACACAATCTCTAACCCTCCCCTAAAATGGTCATTGTTATGGACATCATCCCAAAATGTGCAATTTATTAACAGTAATAATAATTTGAGCTGTAATCCATACCAGTTTACAGCCTGCATGTTAATTATGCTATCACATTTCACTCCAGGCCACAGAATGTTTCTCAATATCGAAGAGGCAAAAAAACAAAAAGAAAAAGAAGTTGAAATTCACACTCTTGCAATGTATTATGAGCCTCAGGCTTGTAAATGCCTCTCGTCTCATGCGCTTAACACAGCAAACATGAAATGAGTATTAAATGTACTGTATGCCCCCAAACCTAAACAGTCGCCAGTCTCATCGTTTTGTAATCAATTATGCAAATGTAGTAGTCCCCAAATGCAGCAGAAAAAAAAAATCACGCCAAGAGTGACGTGCTCAGCATGAAAACTTCTCAGCATCAATTCACTACAATGCCAGAAAAATGAAAAAAAGAGTCCTCTTTCCACATTGACTTGCTAGCATGTGTCTGTGTTGCCTGCAGCCAAGCTAAGTGATTACACACTCCTACAAACACATAAAACACACACACTTGAGCTTAACATTTACATAAAAAGCAGAAAAAGAAAGTGGTAGATGGATAATAGGAGAGAATAATGTACGTATATAATAAGACATTGGGAGTGTGTGTGATGTGTGACTTGTGTGTGATTGTACATATGAGTACAGCCAATCTGTGATGGATATCCATGCCTTCATGCTTCACTCAAAGAAAAAAAAGTGTTTTACTCTCCCAGGTTGAGAAGTGGCCCTGCTGTGGAGCAGAAAGGCTGGCAGTGTGGTGATGGAACGGGGATGAGGGGGGAGATAGGGGAGGCAGCGTGGCAGGCCTGTGTTTGGGTTTAATATGATCGTCTCTGTTGCTATCTGGCTGAGCAGTGGAAGCATCAGCGTGCTCTGCAGTCTGAATAATTTATGGGTTCAAGAAGCTGCGGAGCCTGCAGCTCAGCTGATAAATCCCCCACTGATGGTGTCAAACACACAACAAAAAGGCAACAGATCAACATGAACATATGTGCATGCCAGCATGTGTGTGTGTGTGTGTGTGTGTGTGTTTGAGCGAGAGAGTGAAAGAGAGGATGAGTGAGTTTTGCATATTTTCAACATTGTGTATATATGTCTTTGTGCTTGAGATTTGAACATGCGGTTATGCTCACGAGTCAGCAGAGCTTTTACTATTTATTTCAATATCTTTCATGATGTCCAACAACTCTGTCAGACAAGAACAGGCCAAAATATTGAAGAGTAAACCTTAGTCGGTCAACGCAGGGGCCATCAATGAGTGGCTGTGGCACTGTTGTCACTAGTTGACCCATGTTGGTGGCTTTCTGACTGACTGAGCATGTTTAATCTGCAAACATCAGTGAGAACTGATTGACAGTTCAGCTTGACCAACAAGTGTGCAAAAAGAGAAATGTAAAAAGAGAGTGAAAGACTGTAGAATATTATAGTCCATCGGTGTATTGTCCATGATTTCCCCCAGTTACTGCAATTTCTCCTAATCTCGATTGCAGGTGGCAATAGTAGCAAGAGTGGTGTGAAAATTACATGCAAATGGAGTCAGTCAACAGTCAGCCCTCATCACTGCTAGCTCTGTGATGTTGGATTTAATGACAGCACGTCTCTTGAACCTTCAGATGCACTGAGCGAGCAGTACTCCAACTGTAGGTATAAGCATTCTGCTACTTTGTCATGAACCTTATTCTTAAAAGGATTTCTGTGATGTCCATTGTTTATCAGTCTCTGGTTTTGTATACTTAATGGATAAGTGTAGTGTTATTCTATCATTACTGTCAACCGTTTGGACTTAACCTCGTGGTTCTAACAATAGAATGGTCTGCATGTACACCAAGCCCAACCTGGTAAATAAAGTGCACTAACTCTTGTTGCCACAGTCCCCCAGGTATGAAAACTCACTTCTCCCACTGATTGAAAGCACACCTGAGTGCATCGTCAGTTCTGCACAACAGCCGGATTCACAGAGAACCGTGAAAACTGCTGCACAGCCTAACTAAAAAGCAGTCCCATTGTGTATGTGTAGCAGACACATCTCAGCCCATTACATTCCACAATATGGTCATTTAAGGTACACAGTCTGTCTTCAACAGACAGCCACAAAACTATAGTAGTGATGCTATCCAGACTGAGGTGGAGCTTATAACTGAGGCCTGGTGAGCTTATCAGGGCCAAAGGGACAAATGACACTACCACATGATGGAAATGGGGTCCATTCTAGAGTTTGGAAATAATAATACTATATTTCTGATTGGTATTCAAAAGACATCAACATAAAATGGACAGTGAGTTATGCTATAGTGTGAAACCCCCTCTCTGTAACAGCCCTGACACACACACACACACACACACACACACACAGATTTTGAAAACCCCCCTTTTCCAACTGGGGACCCTGGCAGATTACAACAGGCATCGTAAATCTGCCCACACTCCAAGCTGACTGCACATTAAATGCTTCTACCTTTGCAGCACACTTCATTCACACACAAATCATTTTATTCTTTTGCCATATATACTATGATTTGTTCATCACACCCTGTCAAAAATCATTGATCAAGATAAAAAAAAAAAAAAAAAAAATCCACTGTTGGAACATTTTTTAAGCCTGTGTTACTCATTTAAGTTTAATGATGTGTTTCTAACATGTGACAATACTACCAATTATGTATGGTTAATTGTTTCTATATTAATAATAATAATAATAATCTAGGCTAACTAACAAGGAAATATATTATGACAATTAGTGAAGGAAATGTTGTAGCATCTTTACCTATATAGAAATAGAAAAAGGAATTTTTTTCTTCTTTGTTTCATTAAGACCCAGTCGTCGTTCTGTGTATTCTTTTGTAGCGGAACATGAAGAACAAATTAATCGAGAAGTCACACTGATAAACCAATAGAGTGTAGAATTAACTTAATTTTTCTTCTTTGGAGGTTGTCACCAAAGCCTGACAAGTTAAAATATCAGGTCTGCGTGGAGCAGTGAGGACATTGTAATCCTCTTGAAATTAATGTTAAACAATCCAAAATTACATAATTCTTTAAACATATACACATGCATATATTTTCTCTGCCATTTGAGGTTTAACTGGTACTCTTCTAATTACACCATCTGTGCCTTCCTCCACTACAACAGTGTAATGGCAACCAACTGGTGAAACAGCACTTCCACCTTTTTATTTTGATGCGCCCAAACCATAATAGTTGCATAACTGTAATTAATTGAAACGCCTGTTAGCATGTTCTTGAAATTTGGACAGGTTTCTCTACATTTGAATAGAAACTTGGCTAATGTGCAACACTAACCATTTATCATTTATTTGTCATTCTATAACACAGGGTTGTACAATGACATGCAAGTTGTAGTCCCATTAGTTCCAAGAAAAAAATGATAGTTGAAATTGTGGTCAGGAGTCTCACAGTCTGAGGAAGGAAGCTGCTCTTCAGTCTGGAAGTATGGCAGTGGATACTTCTGTATCCTTTGCCAGATGGCAGCAGGGTGAACTGACTGTGGCTTGGTGGGTGTTGTCTTTTGGTTTCCCTTTGGGCTTTTTGCAGTCTCACTTCACTGATGTTACTGATGCCCTGTAGTTGGGTACCCATGATGTTCTGGGTTGTTTGATTCACCTGCTGTAGAGCCTTTACCATTTCTTTCAAATATACTAATAGTAAAAAGCCTTTACTTTGTATATGACATTAACCTATTTATTGTTTATTTGTGACCCTGTGGTACATCTGATGTTTCCTACAGGCTTCAATCAACAGCAGTGCCACCGGTTTGTGAATTTTTTAGGTCACCTTTTCAAAGCCACCTCACAATAGGTGATGGAATGTGATAGATTTCTGAACTTTTCTATCTTTTTTTTTTTTTTTTTTTTGTCTGTTCGCCATCTTCCAAGACATCATCATCCAGTTGCAGTGGCCACTGCAAACCAAACACACTCAGAGTTTTCTTTTTCTCTCCTAAACACGAGCATCAGTAACCCACCTGTCCAGTTTTGGTGCTCTCGCATACTATGACGATGTTGTTGCCCCCAGAGATGGTTGGAATGTTGTCATTGACATCTAGAACCTGGATGGTGACTGGGACGTGACTCACCAAACGAGGGTTATCTGGAAATGGACACAAAAGACAGCTTTAATTGTTTATGTTTTAGCTTAGTTTTTTCATCTGTAACAAGGTTGATGTGACTTATTGTAGTAGCTGTTTGTTGCTCTGTAAGTCTCACATTATTGCATATTGCAGGTGTGCCCCACATTGCACCAGTGTGTTCGATTATCACTTGAGATAGAAACCTCTTGGGGCCTAGGGGCATGTACAGTATATGGCTTAACATAAACAGTTCATTATGTCCTGTTACTCTGTCATATTACACATACAGTATACTAATGCAATCCTTCTATAGCTCAGTAGTTTGCAAGTCTTTGCTAATGCCATCTCTCTCTGCTGAAATGTAGGAGACTGTTTGTTCAAGTCGAAGCTAAAAAGGATGCATGATTGAAACCATATAGAGGAGAAAAATGTTGTGGACCAAGGATGAGAAATGAATTCAGGCTAACAAATCACAATGAAAAAATAAAGCAAAGACAGTGTGCTTACTTTGTCAATAGTGTTTGTGATCATCTTATTTAATAGGCCTAAATGTGTTGGTGTGTGCATGAATGTGACTGTGCAACACCCAGCAGACGCATCGATCAATTTACTAATCAAAGAAAAAACACAAACCCCAGAAGAGTCCCAAACTGCAGTTCTTCCAATAAAAGAATTTAGCTGCAGTCCCAACTGATTCCTCAATCTAATGAACATAATTATACCATTCTAAAGAGGGAATGCAGAAATCGTCTCTGACATTATGAAGCACTCCTCGCACCAAAATATCTCAGCAATATACTACTAAATACTTTAGTGCAACAACAATTTCTTATAGGAAGGATTACATATTAAAGTATCACCATGTCACAGCCATATTAAAGGAAAACCCTGGTAAAACAAAACAAAACAACAACAACAAAAAAAATAGTGTCCCTAATTGTATTAGAAACACAATGTAGGCATACACATGTTTTTACACGAAAACGTTAACTGTTTGTGCTTAATTTTCTATATACTGCTCAGAAAGATTAAGGTAACACCTTAATCACATATCAGATCTTGATGAAAGGATTATATTATTAAGTCTTTACTGATATACATTGTATAATGTGTTGAGAACAAAATGGCAATGGCCAACTGAAAACAAAATCATCGACCCATGAGGGCTTGATTCAAAAATAAAAATTTAGAACATCAGGCTGATCCAACTTGTGTGAATTTATCATGGCAACTCATAATGTGATTCACTAGTGTGTCTGGCCGCCATATGCCTGTATGCACTCCTGGAGTAAGCTCCTGGACAGCCTGTGGCTGTTCTTGGCAGTGGCAGTGGCAGATACATAATGTCCATAGGTGCTCAACTGGATTTAGGTCAGGGGAACGAGAGGGCCAGTCAGTGACATCAGTGCCTTCGATCTTCAGGAACTGCTTACACACTCTAGGCACATGACACCGGGCATTATTTAATCACGGTACCTAACAGCAATCAGGGTACTGCTGGCTATGACATCGAAGTCTGTAAGACCCTCCAAGGATACCCTCATGTAGTCTGTTTCTGACAGTTTGGCCAGAAATATGCACACTAGTAGCCCGCTGGAGGTCATTGTGTAGGGCCCTGGCAGTGCTGCTCCTGTTCCTCCACTAACAAAAGAGGCAGATACTGGTCCTACTGCTGGGTTGATGCCCTTCTACAGCCCTGTCCAGCTCTCCTTGTGTAATGGCCTGTCTCCTGGTATTTCCTCTATGCTCTTGAGACTGTGCTAGGAGACAGAAAAAAACAAAACTCTTACTTCTTCACATATGGATGTGCCATCCTGGATGATCTGTGCTACCTGTGCAACCTGATTGGGCTGCAGAAACCACATCATGCTACCAGTAGTGATAAGGACATGAGCAGAACACAAAACTGGAGAAAAATCAGTCAGGTAAGTTAGAAAAGACCAACTGTATTTGGCCACCAAATGCAAAACCATTCCCTATTTGGGGGTTGTCTTGCTTTTGCCTCTCCATTGCACCTGTTGCAACCTTTATTCACACCAAAGCAGGTGAGATTGATTCACAATCACTCTTGCTTCATAAAAGGACAGACTGATATCCCTTAAGTTTAACTAACAATTAATGATCCCTAAAAAATGTTTTTGCAGTGTTTACAATTAGCAAACAAAACTTGCTACACTTAATAATAATAAAGAATTACCTTCCGGTTCCCTGTTGGTCACAGAGTGAGTGAAATGGCCATGTAAAAAGCAGGGTGAAGAGAGGGGGTTAAGAAAGAAAATGTAAGAGAAGAGGGAAAACTAAGTAGAGGTCTCTGATGTTGAAAACGTGTATTCAAGGGACAGTTTGAAAAATTGAGTTTTCTTTTTAAATCTAAATGTTGAGGAAGTTTATTTCAGACTAAAACCATGAAGAGGTTGCGTATCAGAAAGTATGGGGCATAGTTGTTGTATTTTCTATAATGTTTGTGAAAGTTAAAAAAAATAAATAAAAAAACTGCCACAGAAGATATAGACAGCAGTGCTTTTTGTCTCTCTTTTTCTCAGAGTACCAGTTGGGGAGTAGGGTCTGAATGGGCAGTGAGCCTTAAAAAGCTCCAGAAAAATAGTGTTGTCCCGAGAGGGGCATGGGAGCACAAATCAAAATGGAAAGGTGAGATATATGAAAACTAACAATAAACTGTAACTTGCAAAGAGAGGGAGCAGAAGTAGATTGGCAGGAAGACATAATCACAACAGAAGAGGATGGCTCTAGCATATGCACTGGCAGCATAGCATCAGGAAGTAGCAAAGCCAGAACCAGAGGGAGCCAAAGAAGCAAGGACATAGTTGGGCAAAAAGCTTGATGTAGAGACCACTTTGGGACCCGAACAGCAAGGAAAGTTACTAAGCTAAAAAGAAGTGAAATTCCATTGGAAAAGACATAAGACAATACCAGAGCATGGATGCATGACAGAAAGACAGTGAGAGTGAGCTCAAAGCCAAAGCGTTACGTGGGTGAAAAAAGAGCACAACAAGAAGCTATCAGCCTCAAGATGAAAAAAGAACAGTTCCACTCACGGACTCAGACAGAAGAAGGTGGAGCATCAAGGAAGCCAGCTAAAATCTGATCAAGAGCAACACAACCCAGACATAATCATCAGAAATGGAAAAGTGGTGATGTAAGAACCAAACCCCTACAAAGATGAACACGAAGAGATCATTTGAAACCGTCAGACACTCTACCACCATCCAACCCGATTAACTGCCTTCATTATATGAACAACTGGATGAACTGCAACTACCTCAAACTCAACCAGGACAAATCTGAAGCCATCCTCATTGCCTCCCCAGCCACTCTCAGCAAAACCTCCCACCTGAGCTTCTCCACCCCTGGTTTCATCACATCCACTGTTGCTGAAGTTAGAAACTTAGGTATCAACTTTGACTCCACCCTCTGCTTTGAATCACATATCAAAAACATCACAAAAACAGCCTTCTTCCTTCTTAAGAACATCTCCAGACTGCCCCTCTCTATCTCACTCTGTCACAGAAACACTCATTCATGCCTTCGTCACATCCAGACCGGATTACTGCAATAGCCTTCTCCTCGGATTGCCCAACCAAAGACTAAAAAAAACTTCAATATGTCCACAACTGAGTTGCCAGAGTCCTAACTCACACCCAGTCCTGGGAACACATCACCCCTACCCTTCAGCACTTGCATTGTCTCCCAGTCCAATACCAAATCACTTTTAAAACACTTCTTCTGGTTTTTAAATGTCTTCATGGCCTGGCGCCTCCCTATCTATCCTGTCTGTCTCCATCTCTATTTGCCATCCCGTTCACTACGTTCCTCTGATGCACATCCCCTCTCCATTCCCTCCCTCTAGACTATGCTCTGTGGGTGACAGGGCATTCATTGTCGCTGGCCCTACACTGTGGAATGCTCTCCCCCTCAGTTTACACCAGTGCACATCTATTACTACCTTTAAACCACAACTGAAGACTCACTTTTTTAAAATTGCTTTCCCTGATGATTTGTAATGTTTTTATTTGTTTTTTATATACTTTCTTTGTATACTTCATTTTGCTGCTTGACTGCTGTTTGTTTCTCTAAAGTGTCCTTGAGTGACCTGAAAGGCGCTTATAAATAAAATGTATTATGATTATTATTTTTTATTATTATACGTCCCCTGATGACAAAGCCTGGGCAACCTCAGTACATGCCATGCTTGTTTGTTGTTTCACGACATGACTGGTTTGGCAGGCAGACTTCCAGACCCACTGAGGGAGCCAATAAGTGGATCACAGCACTGGAAGAAAGCACATCAGAAGTGACATTAGCATTGGGAGACATCAAGGCACTGCTGATGCATGTGAAAGAATACTTCCACGCTTTCAATATGCCCCTAGTGGTGCAAGGCAACAAAGCGGACCATTTGGAGTTCAACGGTTTCCACAGTCCTATCTGTGCTGAACTAAGAAAACAATATCCAGAGAAGACCCATCAAAACTAGCAGGATAAATACTAAAGGACAGATAGTGTCCAGCCAAATTCATGGATTCTCTCCAGGTAGAATGAAGGGAGGAAACAGGCGATGACCTAGAATCTACACAACACCACTCAAAGCCTGTCTAAAGTGATGGCGAAAAAGCCCATGCCTCAGGAAGTGCAAAAGCACCTGGACAATGTGGTAGGACTCATGAAAATGGAATGACCATTGTTCTCTGAACATATAACTCATCATGTGGAAAGTGTCAGAAAAGAAACACAAAGAGAAGAAGAAGCAAACAAGCAAACAATGCCAAACAGGACAGAATCCACTGGACGTGTCAGGGTTTGTCAAACTGCAGCTGAGGAGAGTGTCCAAACAGACGTTGGATAAGGTCTATGTCAAAAACCTGAGCACCCCTTTGCTTAGGAAGCCAGCCATCGCAGCCCTTGGCTACCTCATCCATGTGGACAGCATAGAAATGGAGACCATCAAGGTATGTTACCCTAAACTTTGCAGCACTCTGGGTGCGATGCAACAACCGTACATCACCAACCTTAACCTGGGGTGGTGCGGTTTTCTGAGAAAACCCTGCCGTTTTCTGTGAAAACCCTGCCGTTTTCTGTGAAAACTCCCAGGATGATTCCTCTACCATTTTTTAGGAAACATCTAAGAAAAACTCCAGCATAAGGAAAGCCTGGGCATCATCAGCCGCGTTGAGCAGCCAACTGAATGGTGTGCCGCCGTGGTGGTCGTGGCGAAGAAGAACAGGCAGTCTGTGCGCTTGAGTGTGGACCTGACTGGTGTGAACGTGTACGTGTGCTGTGAAAAGTACATTCTACCGCCAGTGGAAGTCTTGGAATGCTTGCCAGAGCAAAAAAGTTCAGCATACTGGACACGAACATGGGGTTATGGCAGATTCTGCTCACAGAAGAATCAGCCATGTGCACCACATTCGGGCTGTTCCATTTTAACTGCCTTCCTTACGGTATTGCTTCAGCACCTGAACGCTTCCAGCGCATGATGGCGGAGGTCATTAAGGGGCTAGAAGGCTTGGCCTGCCACATCGATGTCATACCGGTGTGGTGGCGGGACCAGGAAGAGCATGATGCTCGACTACACAGAGGCTGAGGAAAGCATTCATCACACTGGATGAAATGTGAAAAAAAATAAAAATAATGACCTTCTCTCTAAGACAAACTGCTGGGTCTGGGACGCGAATCAGGTGACAACATTGTAATCGCTGAAGAGAACACTGTCTTCTACTCCCGTCCTCACTTTGTATGACCCAAACAGAGACACCAAGGCATCAGCCGATGCGTCATCGTATGGGCTGGGTGGTGTTCTTCTCCAGAGGTTGAAGGAAGAATGGAAGCCTATAGCTTATGCATCGTAGTTGCTCACTCCAACTGAGCAACAATATGCACCGGTAGATAAGGAGGCCTTGGGCCTCACATGGGCCTGTGAACGGTTCAGGGACACCTGCTGTGACATCTCAACTTTCACTAGAACTCAACTTTCTCAGAACTAGATCTGGAAGAGCCAAAGTCCCACCTGGTTGACTAAACCTGTGAACTAAAAAAAAACAAAAGTTAACTTGTTCTTGGTTATGGGATTCAGTTTTGAGCTCTTGGGAGTAGACCTTTCAACAAAGAGGCAGAATAATCTAAAAGCAGATGTGGTATTATTGCATACAATATTGTATAATATCGTATAATGACATTTGTGTTTGGATTAATAGGGAACATAATGTTAGAGGAACCTATATGAATGGGAGCACTTTAGGAGGTTGCACAGAAGTTTAAAGTCTGTGTAAAGCAAATTCAGCCATTTTCTTCTAAACACATGCAATAGGTCATAAATGTATTTCTTTAAAAAATGTAAAAAGCCTTTCAACCATTTAGAATTTAATTGTGGAGCTAGGCTCACAAACTGTGTTTTGAAATTTCTGTGTTCAGGATTTAATGGACAGGTCAGAAATTATGGCCGTGTTATGTTACGTGGCCACGATTAGCATAAACCCCCCCCTGCTGCAGAAGCGGTATAAATACGTTCAGTGCACATTAGCATCAGTGTTTTTTTCTGCTCGCTCTCGAGTCTCAGATAGTGTCTCTTAGGATAGCTTGCCTCTAGCTAACCAGTCAACCAGTCAGCTAACCAGTCATGTGTCCTCCACATTGCTCATGCATCTTTCCTGGATGCCACAGTTTGCAGAGTAACGGCCTTGTAGCTTCTTTAAGTTTCAAACGGACTACAACAAAAGGAAACAGTTGATCAATTTTGTCAAAAGGAGCTACTGTGGAGCGTTCAAAATCACCACCAATACCCGTCTCAGTGGGGCCGAACCGACCCTCTTGTCCGCGGATTGCATCCTCCCATCTCGCAGACAGCGGGTACCACCATCACAGCCACCGGCATCATGTGCCTGTCTGTGACCCTCTAGAGAGAAGTGCTTGTTTTTCAATGATTTTGATTTTTTTTTATCTTTTAAATTTTGCTCAGTGGTCAATGGCCCATGTTTCTGTGGTGTGACAAACTCATAACAGAAACTTATAAAAGAACTAGTTATTTAACAGTTAACTCGCGCTTGTGATTGTGTAGAAAACACTGATGTGTTGATCTGCATCAACATGATTTCATAAAGCTGACTGACATGCACCGAAATGAAAGAGGTGACAGAATCTTTGGAATGGAAACATAATAAAGAACACACAGTAACGAGGTCACACAAGACCATAATGCTGGATATGTGAAATGTCAATATGAAAAATGGCGGGCCATGATAATTATTTATATCTGAATCATTTAAGCATTCTTTATGAAGGCTGGATAAATGTCGCTGCTTTCTCCCTCCTTCCAACAACGCAGTCACCTCAATTAAATATTAGAGGTTTATGTTTCTGCAAACACACTTCTCACCAGCGTCCCTTTGATTGTGCATATTATGTCTATTAGAGTAATTTCAACTTGTAGAAGTGCTATTGCTTCATTAGTAATTTTTTTTCTCTTAAATGGGCCAGGTATAGTTTTAAAAACTGATAACAATCTTTGCATCATCTTGGCCAGTACAGTCATTGTTAATGTTCACTGGGGGTGCTGAGTGTTTTTATTCTGATGTTGACTGGCTGGTGAAGCTTTAAGTCAGCTCTTGTATTTTTTTTTTTTTTTGGTTTTTTTTGGGAGAGTCCTCTTTTTGCAAAATGTATTGCTTTGACTTTGCCTCTACTTAACCAAAACCATTAGGTTGTTATGTTGCTTCTCTTTTCCTCTAGCGAGCAGGGGTGTAACATAATGTCTCTGGTGGAAAGATTAAAAGTAGTTTGTGGTGTAACTCTCAATAACGCTCATTCATATTAATATATCACATATTTTGAACAAAAATGTCCCGACAATGACAGATTTGCTTTTCCTTATGTTTTTTTTTTTGTTCATAAATTCATCAGATATCATGCTCTGTTTCCCTTTACAGTACAGTTAAACTGCCAGCTGTTGGAAAGTAAAGTGGGTTTGAAGTATAAACTGCAGTCCTTAGGGGTTTTTTTCATACTCTCTCCTGTCCTTAACTCTCTCATTTCTCCCCTCCCTGTCATCTCTTCTTGTCTAAATCCTTTCTCCACCTCTGTGCTCTGCTTTGATGGGCTCCTCTCAGCTCATCCCATTAGAGAAGGCTTATAGAGTGTGTCTGGTGAGCAGCTCGCCACTGCAAGAGCAGCATTTTCTGATCGGATCTGAGTTACCTGAGGTCAGATACTAAATCTGAAAGAAAAGAAAAAAAAAAGAAAACCTCTCTACCTAATTTACCATAGAGCTGAACTTTTTGATCCAGTCTCAAATGCAAACAGAATGATGGTAACCTTTGGTAACCTGTGACCTCTCTGCTATAAACCAGATATATAACTCCGTTATGACTTATGACTTTACTGATGAAAGAGCAGAAGAAGCTCTGCGATGTAGACACAAAAATAATGGATACAAACACTTACATTAGAAATTATAATGAGGCCTCTAATTTCATGGAGGTACACCATATAGTGTGTTCTGTTGTTTACTCTGGCATTCATCACTGGGCTGAATATTCTGCCTACCTTGTTCAGTTTCGGCCTGTTCAACAGGAGCATTTTGACATATATCGCTCCCTGTAGGATGTCGAATGAGTTTGTTCAAAAACTGCCCATTCATGGGAAAACTTACCTCCACTCATCCTGGATATATCATATAAGACATTTTTTTAATGTCATTGCTATTCTGGCTTATTTGCTACTGTTGGAAATAACTTGGCTCAAACTGAGCATTTGCTGGCATTCATTGATATTCGCAGGGTGTGCATGTTTATGTCAATATCTTAACACCATCACCAATTCATCTTAACAAGATGAATTCAGAGTGTGACTAATTCTGACCACAGATGCAAATAAAAACATTTTATGTATACATTCTGTAAATCAGTGATAGAAGAAGTACTCAGATCTTTTCTTGTAGCAAGAGTAAACATACCACCGTAGAAATACTGTTATGTACATTAATGCTGCAGCTGGCAAAGCTGGAGCAATTAACTATACAGCTAGCTGTCTTGTGAATCATCTGTCAGTCATTGTGGTCATCTTATCAATAATGTTAAACATATTACATCATTTATTTGATTATATTTAAATCTGAATGTGCAACATAAGTTATCAAAAATGTAGTAGCAGTGTGCCATAAAGTTCTGTAATGTTAGTGGAAAGGAGCAGAAAATGGAAAATAAAGTGAAAGTACCTCAATTGTAAGTGTAGAACTGAAGTAAAAGTGCATTTACTTTACACTGCTGCCCATTTCTAAGAATTATGGAAAAAACCTCTTCTAGCTGAGATTAAACTAACAGAGGTCAGTGGGAAACTAGATTTGAATTCACTGTACCAGTTAGTAACAAAATGTAATTTTTTGACACACTGACGACATGGCTGTTTCTGTGAGTTTTGTACAGGGATGTGTTCTAAGATGTTTTGTCTTCATTAAACACTTTTGGAAACTGCTCATCCTAAAAGGCCTGTCCGCAGCCACATTAGAGCTACAAATGAAAATAAAATTAAAAGTATTTTAAAATTGCTACCATAATTTTGATCAA
Source organism: Sparidentex hasta (assembly GCA_030272975.1). NCBI lineage: Eukaryota > Metazoa > Chordata > Actinopteri > Spariformes > Sparidae > Sparidentex > Sparidentex hasta. The sequence continues at coordinate 23,432 of JARJLU010009878.1, read as the reverse complement.
TGGCTTTAGCACTGTTTGGTACTACTGAGAGCTACATGTGAACCATGACTGCATGGTGGTAAGATCAAAGTATCACAACATATTCAACAGCGCCAGAGTGAGATATGGGAAGAGATCTGTTTACATAATGCACAGCATCCCATATATGTGGTACGGGTTTGTGGTCCTTCCAACTACTCTCTCAATCATCACCTTGGCATTGCATACTGCTGGCCTATGAGTTTTGGCCTTTTCTACACACTTATCATTAGTCCCCAGATATTTTAGGCCATTTTAGTGTAGTGTTGTAAGAGGGGCTTACCTTTTCATTTTGGTTGTCAAAGTTGCTACTGGCTCGCTGCCTCTAACACATTAATATTGTTTTATGTAGTGTATTCTTGTTTATTTCCTTTATTTTATTTTGTTTTGTAATTTTTTGGTCAGTTTCTCAGTTATCCATATGTGGCTGCTTATTCTGGTTTCATGTTTGTTTTGTTAAATTTTATCTTTCTTTTGTGTTGCTGTTATTTCAACTTTAAGTGGTTTGTCATTTACTAGAGGCAGGAGGCCCAGGTTCTGTAACAGTTACCAGCCAACATTTAGTTTGCCGTGCAAAAATGTCCCAATAATTTTCTTTTGTTCCCTTTGTGTCGTAGAAGCTGACAGAACGTGGTGGGTGTTGGTGTCTCCCAGTGGTGGTGTCCCCGTCCTGTGTGCTGTGTTGTCGACCCCTGGTGTGATCCTCCGTGTGTGTGTGTGTGTGTGTGTGTGTGTGTGTGTGTGTTTAGGTGTGTGGACATGTGATTGGGGTGAAATGGGGTAAAACCAGGTCAAAGTGCACACACACCAGCTTGGGATACATGTTTACCTGTTTAACAGCAAACCATTAAATTGTATAGAGTGGCTAAGTTGTAGAATCAGTATTGATTAGATAAAGCTGATACAAGCTTAAAGTGAGAATTTTGCTTTAGCTGTGCTCTTGATTTTATGGGGGACAACTTGACAAGCTGGTGGAAGAGTTCTTATTTTGAAGTGATCACAAAGACATACTCTGAATCAGACAAGACAGCAACAAACCTTAGTATTGAGGTTAATTTGCCACTGGCATGAGGTGAAACATCCATGTCATTACAACTTGAGTTTTAAATTACATTGTAGTCATCCCTCCTGCAAATGAGGTTTGGATCTTAGATTAATCCCTAGAGACTTGGAATCAGGGTGACTGAGCTCCATGACATTTATCAATGTCCATTACTCACAGCACAGTGCAGTAAAGGGTAGGGGAAAGGGTAGTTGACGAGATAAGCATCAGCTGGAGAGAAATGAGAGAGGAGGATCAAGTAAAAAAGAACTGATGGACTTTTCCTCAGATGCCCCCAGGGAACACATAATCTCATCTACACAGACGTCCTGTCAGATTACTCAATGTGTCTTAAAGGATATTCCACATAAATTCACAGTGTTAAAGTGAAACTCTCGCCAAAATGCAACCTAGGCTTTATTTGTAATTGAATATGAGTCAAACCTTTGTGTAAAAGCATAATTACAGAGAAAGAGGCACTTTTAAGATTTACGGTAGTTTCATTTTTGAAATTGCTATTTATAAAACAGTAAGAAGGCTCGACACAACATGAAACTTTGCTTGTAGTAACACCGGGGTCTCTATACATGAACACGAGCATTGAGAACATTGTTTGTGTACACAGAGTTTACTAAAAAGAGAGTTTTTGGACAACTTACGTTATTGGTAGCGCCCCGCCATCATGGCAGGCAAAAAGTGTCGATCCCCAAGTGCGACCAAACTATCTTTTCTGTTTGTGTTTGAGGTCATTGAAAGCTTAAAAGAATAGAAATGTAATCCATGAAACTATTCATCTGCACTGTCTGAAATGGTTGAAATAAATCTATAGACTATTATTATTCTTAGTAGTTGTATGCTACACATACTGTATGTTTGTCCAGTATAGTCCGGACACAGAATTGGCGCTTTCACAGCCTCCAAGATCTACTGAGATAAGTATGAAGATAGAGGAAACAGTACCGAGGTGGGTGGGTGCTTGGGTGGATGGATGGAGAGCTTTGGGTTAGATAGCTGTATTGGGATCCTCACTACATGGTTCTGACAAATGAGCGGTCTGTGCGTCGATCAGAGTTAAATGTGGCCTCCTTGCACAAACAAAGCCTGGAAAGCAAAGTGCAGTGACCCTAATGTCCAGCGGGGTGGCGCCTGACAGTCCCCTCAGGTTTGAAATCTCCCATCTCCTGATGTCCGAGAGCACATCGGAACACATTGTCATTTCCACAGTGACCGTATACAAGGAAAATCTAATGACAGCTGCACTCCAGTTTCAAAGTAGTCCCATTGTTGCTGGAAGCATCGGCTTTTGTCTGCACAATTGTTAGTAAAAGAGAGCACACGAATGTTTGGAGTGCTGGACGAAACTGCGCCGTGTTTACCACGTTCCAGAGAAAACGCTGCACAACCAGCCTCTCTCATGCCTTTAGAAGACATTGCCCTCAGAAAACACTTTGACCTGTTTCTTTACCCACACTGACGCTGCAACACCTTTAATCCATGCTGGGAAAGCAAGCTGTGTTAAAGAAGACACGTACTACAAGTGATCCTAAATTAGTGTCTAGGCAGATACTAGACGTTAGCATGTATTGTATGCTTTTTCAGCTACATTGATTGTGAGTTTTTGGACTGCAGAGTTTTTATTTGCTGTGAGTTTTATGCTGTTTATATGTCATTTGTTGCTTGTTTGTCTAACCCATATACATACACACAATTGTTCTAGTGACACAAACACATAATAAGACGTAGGAAGACATCAGGTTAATGATCTCGCTATAACATAAGATAAGGTTGCCACATGGAATAACATAGAGCGGCTACCTTTGTGGACCAATGTCTTGTGTGTATTCAAAAGTTCATATTCATAATTCATAGTTTAGCTGCTATAGTTGAATGATGTTACTCAAATACAAATCTTAAGGGCCAAAAAGATTTTTTTCAATGACTCAAAGGTCCATGTATTGAGCTTGTTCAGGCCACATGTAATAATACTGTATAAAACATTTTAGCAGTGAACTTGGAACACACCACTTTCATGCAATCTTGACTCCTACAGCCAGCAACATTTTAAAATGCGACCTGCTCCAAAAAAGACAGGGAAAGTAAAAAATTGCGCTCGCAGCAGTAAGTGACCCAGCTGTCTGTGTATCGTTGGCATGGAGACAAGTCCCGGCATAGACATGCTGACCCAACCAAAACAAATGGTGAAGGCATAATAGTTCGGGGGCCACAAATAGGAGGCCGGTGGGCCGGATGCGGTCCGGGGGCCGCCTATTGAGGACCACTGCTCTAGTTATTGCTCCCTGATTCCAGGGTGGTGCCCCGTTTTAATGATTTGACTGTTACATTGAATTAATTTTGATTAATTTAAGTTTAATAATTACAATGAATAATTGTTCTTTTCTGATAACAACACTTGCCCTACCATCAATCCCAACAGCTAGGAGGGGGAAATGGATTTAATGCTAATGGCTTAATATGCAGATAAGCAGCGAGGAGACAGTTTGATCTGCTCTGCTCTTGCTATGAACTTACCAACCTCTGCAGCCATCACAGTGATGTTGTGCCATGCCGTCCCCTCCCGGTCCAGAACCTGTGTAGTCCTGATGATGCCACTGTTCACTCCGATAGTGAAATACAGGGGTCTTTCCTCCTCATTTTCTATGAAGTACCTGTGATGTAGAATGACATTCAATTTAAAGAGGAAGCACAGCCAATGAGTCGCCAATATAATATAAGAGACCGTGCCACATGATGATGCCTGCGCATTTACTGAGAGTACAGTTTGTACTCATGGTCAAAGTATTGATGTGTTTTTCTCCATTACAGAGTTTGTTCTTATGGAGAGTTAGTGTAATAGAGTATGCATTCAGATTTTAATATTCCTCTACATTCCTTTGGTTTGACATTCTAATTCATTACAAGACTGATTCTTAACTTCAAACCTAGCCAACAATCTAAATCTAAATAATGTATGGGGATTATAAAAATCACCTCCAAAAACATATTACCATAAATATGTAGTTTTATGTATTTTTTAATGGGTAACTCCGCCAAACTTACAGTATCATACAGTTATTAGGGAGTACTACTGCATATGTGAAAAAAAAGTACAGACTATGCCTTTTGTGGCTCCACAGGAACCTGCATGTTTGTTTATTGTGGGTTATTGTGGGTTGTTTATTGTGAGGCCGCAGGTTTTGTCAAGCAGTCCACTGGTCCAACATTGCACTCAAATAACACTGTTGTACAGTTTGCAAGGAAATGATCGAACTGATACAGCAGAACCAGAGATCACTTTTTTACTGTACACTTTATTCTTATTTTTAAAAATGTGTCAACTTACCCACAATGCAACTCAGACAATGAGTGACATCACTGGAAGCAATTATCACATTTTTTGAATTGACTGATCTGTTATTTTTTCAGGGCTGGTATAGATACCAATTAGTATAATAATAATATATGTATAAGTAATTATAAGTACTACAGGAGACAGGTAAATGATATTTGGATACATATTTATGGTGAAAATTAAAATCTCAGTATCATAATTTAGAATAACCAATTTAACTAAGAACACTTTAGGTAAGACAAGGCAAGTTTATTTGCATAGCACAATTTGATTTAAAAACAAGCACAGAATATCAGTAATAACTGGTTAATGCTGGCCCTGATTTTCATCCATTTCAAATATTCATAAATATTTGAGGCTAATTAAAAGAAGTGCATTGAATCAGGAAAAAAACATTTGAGATTTCCATTTCATCAATGAAAAAATTGAGCTGGGCACAAGATGCCTCCTTTTTCACTGAAAAGTTTTTTTCTCATTGTATTTGCCAAGCTCCCAGGAAGTTTAGGAGCTGAACAGCCTTGGGAACAAGGGTGTTTCCCCCCCTCTGTCCTGCAGCCTGGGCAGCAGAGCTCGCACTGCTCACACACAGTGGAAGTGCTCTGACTGGCAGCCCAATGGTTTTAGAGTAAACTCTGACTGTGCTCAGCAGGCGTGTCCTGTGTTGTGTGGAACTAGCAGGTGATGAAGACTCAGATGACACTCTCTATGAAGGAGTAATGTCCAAAGAATGTTGTTATTTACCCCAAAAATGTTGAGCCCTGGAGATACTGCCTCTGCTGGCATCTCCTGAGGATCTCCTCATGAGGAGATGAGGTTAAGGATTAAGTTTGGCTGAGAGCGAGGGGTTGATTATGCCCCTGGAGCAATAATAATGTTTCACATAGCTGATCACATAATGCCAAGTGAGACATGGGTATCTAAATTAGGGCTGTCAACAAATATGCTAAATTCGAACATATGTTTTCGAATATTCAAAAAAATAACGGAGGTTCAATTGTGAAAATTAAAATTCGACTGTGGAAAAAAACACATCAGTGGCTGCTTTGCAAGTGGGCGCATGTATAAAGTGTGTAAAGTTGCATGTAAGCTGTGTAAGCTACAGTTAGCTTACCATTCCACCACTAGCAACATGAGGGCACATCTCCAACTCCAACTAAACAGCCATGTCTCGACTCATATTTTTCACCGCCCGCCACAAGGTCTTTTTCTGCAGCACGACAAGAGGCGTGCACAAAGAAACTTGCTTCGTTCATATGCAAGGACATGAGGCCAATCAATATCGTTGATGGCACGGGATTCAGAGAGTTTTGTCAAGAATTGGAACCAATGTACTCTATCCTGAAAATACTTATACAAGAAGCTATGTCTCGTTGTATTAGTTTGCCCTCCTGTTATTGACATAACGTGCAAATATAGATATTCGAATGGTTCAAACCTGTGGGTTTTTTTTAGAGCAAATATTCAAACGTCATTTTGGAGCAATTTTGACAGCCCTAAATAAGAAAATTGTAGTATTTTCAGGGAAGTGGGGCTGTAAATGTTAACTTGCCCTGCTGAAGCCAGAGAGCGTGACACAGCTCTGACCAAACTTCAATGACTCTTTTCTTGTAGGACACTTTTACACCAAACACTAAACACAAACACAACACATTAAAAACACCTATATCCACATCACATCATTGACTATTTTCCTTACCTGACAGCGCTGTTGGTGCTATCAGGGTCCATGGCAGTTACAGTGCCAACCTGGGTGCCGACAGGTGAGTTTTCATACACGTCCATGATGTAGTAGTCCATGGAGAAGACTGGAGGCTCATCCACATCACCCACAATGACTCGCAGTGTTGTGGAATCCTTAAATGGTCCCAGGTGGGAGAAGTGTGAGTCTGGGTAAGTGTTGGAGCCCTCGATGTTGAGTGTGTGAACTTTTCTCTTCTCATAATTCAGAGGCTGGGGGCAATACAGAAATTACGATTATTATCTTACCAAGGACACGTTTCAAAGATGGGTTATCAGTTATATTGTTATCATGTGTGGTTTGATCAATCTATAATCAAAAATCAAAGCCCACAAAGGACATATGTGCTCAAAACACACATACCCCTGAATGCATTTCTTAAACTCAAACACAGTGGCAAATAATAGCAGAGCAGATGAATAAAACACACTATTTCAATAAATTCAACCACACCACAAATTAAAGTTAGAAAATAGCTATATTAGAAACAAAAGAAAGATACCAAAGTTAGGTTCCCGGTAATCACTGTCAGTCCACTCCAGTTCAGTTCATTCAACAAAAAATACTTCACTTTGGGATCCCAGTGATTTGTTTGTTGTCAGGTCTCCAGAGACTGTTTACTTTGAATGAATTATTTCATTCCAAAGCCAAATGTTCATATTCCAACAGGACGATGAACCTAAGCACACAGCCAATACAAGAGTTCAACCTATTTGAACATGTCTGGAGAGACCTTAAAATGGCTGTTCACAAACAGTCCCCATCCAACCTGACAGAGCTTGAGAGGATCTGCGGAGTGGAATGGCAGAAAATCCCCAAATCCAGGTGTGCAGAGCTTGACACATTTCACAGCAGAGGAAAACCCACAAAGTGTGTTTTTTAAATGCTAACTGACCATGGCATGGACATGGAAAGTGTTGATGAATGAAAATTCATGGTGGTAAGTGCAGCACTGTGATGACTGAGTAACCATCTCTTGTCACTCGCACAGTGGAAATCCTCCTACCATTCAGCACAACCTGTCTGTGAGTGTAGCTTCTCAGCTCTGGTTCAGCTGAAGACAAAACACAGAAGCAGACATTTGTCTGCTATCATTCCACACTTTGAGACTCTTGTCAGGAGCAAAAACATCCTCAGTTCTCTCACTAACTCCTCCAATCTTATGCCTATGATGTCAGTGTTAAACCTGCTGTCAGGTTGAAGGGAGTGATGTCAGTGTTACACCTGCAATGAGTGCTGCTTAATCTTACTGATAAGGTAATCAGAAGAAAACATAATTCTGTATACTTCTTTTTGAATTGCACTTTTTGTTTAATTCATTATGAGTTTGTGGATAAAAACTGCTGCCAAAGAGTTGGTTCCATAGCGCAGTGTTAGATGTCATAGTTGCACTTTTCAATTTATTTTGTATTTATGTTTCGTTGCTTGAATAAGTGACTAAATAGTTTTAATAATACAGTAACTGCGGTGTTATGTACATCACATAAATTTGAGAAGTTGAATATTTTCCTTCATTTGGGTCAAGGTTTGTCATTAAAGGTCCCATATTATACAGTTTTTCATCAATTTCATACAGCACTGTTTTCGATATGCATTACCCCAAACCCATCCGTGGTCCTGAATTTCAGCTGTCTAAAAGTCACTCAAGTGAGCTCTACTGAGAGCAGGCTGTTTCTGTGCCTGCACCTTTAAATGCTAATGAGCTCCATCTGTCGACGCCTACCTTTCCTGCTAGACATCCCTCTTAGGGAGATGCTGCTTGCGATAGTGGTATCATGCGTTAATGTTTTACAGTGGAGTCGTTCAACCGAACCAGTTTGACCTAGAATCAGACCGAGAAGGAGAGGCTCCTGAAGAAGTACAGACTCTGCAGCTGCAGCAGGACGTTTCAGAATCAGGGTTCTACCCAGAAATTTTTAGTGAGCGGCGCACCGTTATGGGGGATGGTCGCTATCGTCGGACGGGGGGGGGGGCGCATAGAATGGTGCGCTAACATTGAAAATTGGTATAGTGGCGCTGAGCTAGCAGTATAGCGGCGCTGCGCCACCATTCCATTGTCTGGGGAGAACCCTGAGAATGGTTAGTGTGTCTGAATAATGTTAGTTTGTTCTATGTGTTGTTACAGTTACTACCATGTAGTTAATGGCTAAAAGCTATTGAAAAATGTGTTTGCCTCCAACACAGTTTCCAAAATCTTGGACACTGTTTGCATTGTCTCTGTCTCCAGCCTGCACATTTTACCAGACTTTTTACTGTGACAACCAAGCTCAATCATAATATTATTAACATTAAACTTGCTTCAAACGCAATTTGCGTGTCTAACTCTGAGCGACAGCACTACGAACACTGCTATCTTACCGCTGGACACACCGAACTTCACCTCAGGGATGAATGCCGAGAGGGGGGCGCAGAGGAGGTCAGCCTATGAAAATGGTGCTGAGTCTGAACAGCCTGTAGGAGCGCCGTTTTACCAGTGGGTGGGCTGCAGTGACCATGCAGGAATCATTTATTTTCCTCATTCTGGGAGTTGGCAGGCTCAGGGAGGTCCAGCTTATATATGTATATGTGTTTTTTTATAATATGGGACCTTTGAGGGGTGATGGTGGGTCCAAAAGTCAGACCAGTTGAGAACCACTGGTCTAGATGGAACAATGGTATGATTATCTTCCATAATGTGATTAATTCATGACCAACCTAATAGCGAGATTGCCAATGTATATGTCTGCAAACCACAGATATGTTGAAAGTTTACAGTATTTAGGTAAAAGTTTTGATCTTCATGTGGGGACAACACTGTGCCAATGGTCTGGTTAGGTTGGGGCAAAAAAACAACTTGGATAGGGTTGGGAAAGGATTTGTTGACTTGAAAATACCTGTTTAAAGTCTGTGTAAAACAATTTCAGCCATTTTCTTCTCAACACATTAAAAAGGTCACAAATGCATTTCTTTAAAACGTGAAAAGCATTCAGCCATTTAGAATTTAATTTTGGAGCTAGGCTCACAAACTGTGTTTCAGGATTTCTGCGTTCAGGATTTAATGGGCGGGTCAGAATATCATGCAAATCATGGCCGCGTTACGTAACATGGCCATGATTTGCATAAACCCGATCCTGCTGCAGAAGCCATATAAATACACTCAGCGCATTAACTTCAGTGTTTTTTCTGCTGGCTCTCGAGTCTTGGATAGCATCTCTTAGTATAGAACTAGAATAGTTTGCAGCTAGCTAACCAGTCAACCAGTCAGCTAAACAGTCATGTCTCCTCCACATCGCTCCTGCATCTTTCCTGGATGCCACAGTGTGCAGAGTAACAACACCGTTAATTTGTTTAAGTTTCCTTAAACGGTGGATCGATTTTGTCAAAAGGAGCAACTGTGGAGAGTTAAAAATCACCACCAACACCTGTCTCTGCAGTGTCCACTTAGTTATATACAGTTAACCACAGCGACTGTCACCAGGTAACGTCTGGATATCTGAAGAGTCTGTTGACGCTGGTCAGTGGGGCCGAACCGACCCTCTGCGTCCCGGCTTGCATCCTCCCGTCTCGCCAACAACAGGTGCTCTCATCCCGGCCACCGGCCAGACTTTAGATTCTCTGCGCTGACCCAAACTGGACAACGGGCCGGGTTGGGTGGACATTTCCCGGGTTGGGTCGGCACTTGATCAAGCATTTGTGTGTGTGTGTATGTGTGTGTGTTTTTGTAATAACTCAAAATAATGACGGTACTTCCAGCTACAAAAGGCGCATCTCTCTCCTCCCTCCATGTTGTTTGTGCCGCTGCATGGTTTTACACATGAGTGTGTCCTCGTGCAGAAAACGTGACTTCTCGAGTCACTCCCCGAGATGCAAAAAGAAAAGCTAAAATAAATATTTTTACTCAGGAAAATGATAAAAATAATAGTAATGCACAGTGATTTGAATAGGTAATTTTAATCTGATCAGTGGTTTGGAAATATTACAGCATTAGATTACTCCTCACTGAAAAAAGTGGTTAGATTAGAGTAACGCGTGACCGGAATCACTTATTGGGTAGTATAAGTGCAACATGGACCTTGAGAACGTCCGTTATAACAGCCCACGTATTGAAAAAATGTCATATTTAAAGCGGGATCAGGCTCATGATTACAGTTAATGTGTCGGGCCAGGCGGCTCGGACACAATTGACACCTTCATTACGGAATTAATCTGGAACAGAAAGACCCAAGGATGCACAAGGAATTTTTACAGACGCCAAAGGCATTGTGGGAATGGATCGTTTAAATCTGAAGTTCTGTTATTGGGCATCAAATTGTGGAATGATACAGCCCTGGCTACAATTTGATTTACACAGCTTCCCACCTGTATGACCTAAACTGAAAGCAGACTCATGTTAGCTAGTGTCACCAGTCAACCAGTTTAGGCAGTTTTGGTCTCCAGATATACTCAACATTAGCTCCAATAGCCACTACCTGTCTTAAGCCATTACCTGCTTTGAAAGGGGATGATTTTATGTTCAGATTCATTCCTTACATTTAGACTCCTTAAACTCCATTAAATCATTTGGGGAGTTGGATCTCGGAGAAAACATTTCTGAGGAACTCTGGGAGGATGCTCTTGATATTATACACAACACAATCTGTCTGTGCAAACCACAGACTGATACAGTACAACATTCTACATTGCCCCTTCTCATAAAGGTTAGGCTCTCAAAAATTTATAAAGATGCAGATTCAACATGTGACAGGTGTCACCATACACTGGTATTTTCTGGTTTTACCCTTTTTTACAATCCTACTGGGAGGAAACTCTTCAGATCATTATCAAAGGCTACAGGAACATTGATTGAACCTAATTCCACCTACAGTATCTCTCTCCTCCCAAGAGGTGGCCAGATGGCTGATATTGCTGAAGTGGAAATCAAAATTCCACACGCCGTGGACAAGAGGTGCATTGCTAAGGGCTCATTGGGGAACTTTGGTAGGATGACAGACCCGATAGACTGATGGTTTTCTCTTTAGTCTCTTTCGTTTCCTGCACTAATAAGACATGGCATGCAGTGGACCATTCAAGAATATTAATATTAATATAACATTTTATATTCATTTATTTACTTATTTAGGATCTGTTTCGTCTTCCATCTTAGCTTTGTTTAGTTCTGCTCCCTATTGCCCAAACCCTTGTTATATCATTATCGTATTGATCAAACTGTGTTGTTGTATGTATCGTTGTTGTCTTTTATCTCACAGATTTATGTGAATTTTGTTCTTCTATCATCCAATCCCTAATGGGCCCTGTACATCCATATAGTAAATAACTTGTATCCATATTTTATTGACAGTAGTTCCCCATTCATAAGAGACTGTTGAGCCTCTGTAATTCATAGTGTTTTGATTTTCTGGCTCCTTAATTTATTCTAAAAAACCCTCAGTCATCTTTCTGTGTGCAATAAGAAAGAGTGGCTGTGGCTGAGGAGGTAGAGCAGGTCGTCCACTTATCACGTGTGCCAGTTTGATATCCAGCTGCTGCTGTCCACATGTTGAAGTGTCCTTGGGCAGGGCAGCACCTTGCATGGAATCTCGCTGTCAACAGTGTGTGTTTGTGTGTGATGTACATGTTTGGATGCAGTTGCTATGTAAATGCAGACATTTATAATTAGGTTAGGTAAAACCTAAAAGGTTTTGAAATTTGACCTTATGCCAGTGCTTTGGCCATGAGAATCATCAGCTCTCAATGGCCGCCTCAAAACAGACTTATGGAAATGAATGTCTAGGAACACCAATTGCCTTTACAACTCTTTATAACTTATTCGGCATCCGCAGAGTGCAAAGTATTACAACAGGCCAGCAAAGCAAATGTTAACTGTGGAAAAACAAAGAAACAAAAACAATTCTGGACTCCCCTTTGTGTTGGGAGCTTTCCTCTGTGCTCAAATTTTTTGAGTGCTTGAAGAAGAGCCACAAAGAAAATCAAAACCACTTTTCACTCGAAAAAGACAAAACAGTAGTGCTCACTCCTGCTGAGAGTGGGCTCCCCTGTAGTTATAGTTCAAATGCTGCAGAGGCAAATCAGACACACTTGACCATTCTCAAAGAATTTCATCCCAGCTGAAGCTGGGAGACTGGCCACACATACTCGATTTGATCCAATTGCATTTCCTGTACAGTTTATTTCAGTATGTTTGAAAGGAAGAAGAAAACTGTTCAAACTGTGAAGGCACAGAGCAATTATGTAGCCCCTTGCACCTGGTAAAACTAGTGCTGTGCTTTTAATATGAGAACTCAACAGTGGTCCATTCCATTTACCTCTTAAGCAGAATGTAATTTCATTTAGTCCTTTTACTGCTTTGGACAGTACATAACTTTTTTTTCGTGTCAACAAAGGAAGAATTATTAATTAATGATCTCTTAATCATACCTGCCTGAGGGAAATGATTCCCTCCCTGCGATCAGTATCAGTAGTGATGGTGAAGATAGCAGCTGCATCTGCATTAGTGATGCTATAGGTCATCTCTGCGTTCTGCCCTTCATCTTCATCGCTGGCTCTGATCCGACCAACTGCCTTCCCTACTGGAGCCAGCTCTGGTACGTACAGCTGGTAGCTCTCTGCAACAGCAACACAACATTTTTTTTAATCATTATTCCTTTTAAGTCCATATAGTTAATTCCATTAGATCAACCACAGAGACATGTCATACTCAGCACTCTCCTGAAATATGAAGTTATATATAAGTTGTATTTGCTTTTCACTTCTACGCTGCAACTTTGCATTTCTTCTTCGAATGTGCAAACCTTACTGCAGATGTTTCAGTTTAGAGGTTACTCAGCCTATGCTCTTCAAGTTCATTCAAACGTATGCAAATAGTCCTGAATTCAAAAATTGTTTTTGGACCTGTGTTGCTGGTGATACTCTCGCAGGACAACATTTGTTACAGGATGAACTTGCATCCAAGGCAAGGGCAGGCATTTTTTCATGTAACACATGCAACTTGATGTTTGCTTTCAGAAGTGGACACATTTGACTGATCTTCAATACTAGTTTGTTAAACAAAATCCCAACTAAATTTCTTAAAGACATAATCAAAAAAAGAAAAAGGTTTGATTAAAAATCAGGGAAGAAGCAACACTCTCTGATGTAACTTTGTCCTGAGTGGAGTGCTTTTTTAATGTTAAAAAGAACTCCATTAATTTTCATTGCTGTGCAGATGATACTCAGTTATCCATTAAGCACGATGACACTAATCAGTTAGTTGAACGTAAGGGATGTCTTAATGACATAAAAACCTCTACTGCCTGCAATTTTCTGCTACTGAACTCAGACAAAACAGAAGTACTAGTGCTGGGACCATAACATCTAAGAGACACATTACAGCTAATATGATATGAACTCATATTAACTCACATAAAACAAATTATAAGGACTGTGTCTCCACTTAAAGCACAATGCAAATTCAGGAACATCCTGTCTCAAAAAGATGCCCAGGGCTGGATTATTGAAATTGCCTTTTATCAAGCTGCCCCAATAATTCTCCAGCCATTCTTCCAGCGGATCCAGAATGCCTCTGAATGGGCACTGACAAGAATTATTATTAGAGATCATTTTCTCCCATATTAGCCTCTCTGCACTGGGTTCCTGTAATACTCCAGAATAGAATTTTAAATCCTCCTCCTCACATACAAAGCCCTTAAAGGCCAGGCACCGGCATAGCTTAAAGAGCTTATAGTACCCTAGAACCCCACTCTAACATGCTTTCAGGATGCAGTGGTTCCTATTGTCTCCAAAAGTAGAATAATAGAGAGAGCCTCCAGAACCATGGGTAGCCACCCTCTCTACGTTTAAGAGTAGGCTTAGAACTGTCCTTTTCGATAAAGCTTATAGTTAGAGCCTGCACAGGCCCTTGGCTATGCTGTCATAAGCTTAGACTGTGGGGGAATTGCCCATGATGCACTGAACTCCTCTCTCTTTCTCTGTATCTGTACACATTCACGTCTCATTAATGCATAACTTGGCCTCGTCCAAGAGTCTCTGTGCTCTCTAGCCTTGCAGGTTCCCATGGATCCCATGATCATCAGGTAACTATATCTACAACTGAACTGTTGTCCTCTTACAAACCACCACCTGATGGTCTGAAAGGTCTGACTCGTCTGTAAGCAAGTCAGAAATATGCTCTTCAGCCAAACCATTTCCTGCTCTCCGACTTTAAGTGAGCTTAGCCTTCCCATTGTGTGGGTAACTCAGCAAAGAGAGAGTCATAGTAGTCTGGTAGCGATTAATGCATGAACCAGTTTCTCAAATAGCTTGAGCTTGATCGATTGTCAATTGACATTAAAAGTGATATCGAGCTGTTTCAATTATACTAACATGACTTCCGAATTTAACAGCATTAGACCAGTGCCTGATTTGACAACTTTATTTAGGAGGCAGGGACTATCAGTGAAGATATAATATCATACAAATAATATCAAAGTGAAACATTCTGATGGAGGTAAAACAAGATTTTTTTTTTTTTAAAGATGTGCCTTTACATAATACATTTTAAAAATTAATAAATCCCTTCTTCACGTAATAAGTTTACCTTGCACCGTTACCATTCATTTCCCAGTTGTACAATGTTTGAATGCACTGAATGTTCAATTGGGTTAGGGTCGATTGTTTTTTCTCACCACATATATTTCTCTATGCTTCTCTGTCTTTGTTTGACTCTTCCATCAAAAGGGGTATCAGATCAGAGGAGCTTTTATTGACAATGGCTTCCCACCTGTCTCTGAAGTCTGTTGTGTTATCTCCACCAGTGTGTAATCCTTAGACCTCTGGGAATGAATCGGTACACGTGACAAAAAGGGACCAGTTGATGTAGTAATAAACATTAACTAATGATCAATTAATAGTTAACTAATCTGTCACGTTCTCATTTACTAATGGTGTTCATCTTAATTCATGTGTTAATGCATTATTCCATAGTTGATTGATAACAACAAATATAACAAGGACACATTCATTAAATCAATTAATTTATTAATAACCATTAACTTGCAGTCAATAAATAGTCAACTGATTACTAAGGACAGATTGATAGACAGGTAGGCTGTCCATACAATATTTTCAGGCCATTAAAACCGATTGGAAGAAGTTATTTAACATCTGTCCGATGGCACAGACCAGGGAAATTTGTCTTTTTTTCCCCAAACCATTTCATATTTTCACTGCTGCCTGGATGTACCAACCCCAGCTTAAATCTTGGACAAACCAAGCTGTGCTTTGTTTTGTCAATCAATCAATCAATCAATCAATCAATCAATCAATCAATCAATCAATCAATCAATCCATTCATTTACAGTGTTGTTGATCCAGGGAATGTCAAAAGAGTTGAGATGTCTCCACACTGGCTATATACCATCGGCAAGAAAAAGGACAATATACCTACCTCTAACAATTGATTAAGAAATAAGAGCTCTGCTATTAGCATTCTGTATCAATAATTAGATGTGTAATGATTGCTGTCATGATAGCAATGAAGTTCAAATGAAGAAACAGTTACAGAGATTAATCAGACAAAAGTAATATCTGAAGTTGGGTAATTGTCAATATTTCACAATGAGTTTGCAAAAAAAAAGTGCAACAATAGCTGATCAGTATGTCATCGTGCTACCAGAAGGAAGTAAGCAAAATCTCCCTCTAAAGCAATTGATGCCAGCTGAGAGAGTATGCAAGACAAACTACAAGACAGAGTATGTGAGCAACCTATCATCATAGAATGGATAAGAGATTTGCAGTTGGATCCAAGGATAACAGAGCACAAGGATGATTAACCATTTTACCAACCAATTGTGGATCATAATCTGGACATTGGGGGTTATTTTGTTCAGTCTGCTGGCATGGGGTTTGGATTTTGAAGACATCTGAAGACCTTGGGCAGGGTCCAGAATTATCGCAAGGACTGGTGCTTTCAGCAGGAAGGGAAAAGGCCTACGTGTGCAAAATATTTTAAAGGTTCTTAAAGGTTACTGTAGCTTAGCACCCAACCAAATGCACAGGTCATTAACAGGCGTGCCTGGTGGCCGTATCTGACTCAAGGACTTTTCAAGCCAGGTGCCAAGCCAGAGGTAGCAGGGTAGAGGTTCGGACATAGGCAGTGAGAAGCTAGGCAAGTCTCCTCATTAACAGTTTAAGCAATCCCTATTGAAATTCCTTTTTAAAGTAACACCTTGTAGGTTTAGTGACCTAGCCCTTTATAACAGAGATCTGTTGCAGTACCTCCTGTACAGAGGTATCCTGAGAATCAAACAGGACTAACATGAATTCACTTTCAGTGGTTTCAATGGTTTTCCATGAAATGCACATACATACATACACATATATACATACATACACATATATACATCCATACATATATATGTAGAGAGAGATATAGATATGTATATATTTTTGTGGGATATTTTGTGGATATTTTATGTGCTTATGTATGAGTCAAAATGAGACAAATTTAAATAAAAGTGTACATGTTAAATAAGTAGGTTAAGTTTAGTGATATAGCATTCCTTGACATGTTAACTACTTTAAGTAGCATAAAACTACATTAATGTTTGCCTGATGCTGTAATTGTAAAACACTGTGTGTGCGTGTGTGTGTGTGTGTTGAGATTATCAATCATATCATGTAGTGTGGGTACACATTCCATTCATCTGCTTTTTTTGTGATGTAACATATTTCAATCAACAACATAACATAATCCATTTCTAAGCAAACAAGTTCTCACTCCAGACTCATCTTAAGCTTCAAATCTTTGACACTCTACTTACCCCTCGAGTGTGTCTTTGTACATGAAGGGCTCTGCAGGCAAGTTAGAAATAATAGGTAATATATGATGTCTGGTTTGTGTTTCAGTCATCATGGCTGTCTTTTCTTCAATGAGAACTGGAGGTAAGTAGTGTTCTACCTAATGTAAGCCTGAAGGGCTAGGATTGTGTTCCATTGCTCGGCAATACTGTCAGCAGCTCCGGGATATCATTAGCTGTTGTACTGACGTAATGTTAATTGAGACAGCCCTGAATGTTTCAGACTGGGTCTGTGAACCCCTCACAATAACAGAAAAACTGGACTGATCAAGCTCTTCCCTCAGATTTCTCCTCCGGTTGTCAGGAGGGGTAAATCAGTATATATGCATTTGTGTATAAGATGGATCACTTACTCTGTGAAAATTTTGGAGGGTTGTCATTGACATCGGTGAGGGTGATGTTGACAGTAGTGGATCCAGACAGTCCTCCAACAGAGCCCGCCATGTCTTTAGCCTGGATCACCACAGCATAATGGTCCCTGGACTCACGGTCCAAGTTTGACACCGCTGTACGAATGATACCTGAGGTACACATGATGAAATAAAAAAATATTAGTATTAATGAAATACGTGAAAATTATGTTCATTGGTTGAACTGACAGGATGTCTCAAAAGAACATATGGTTACGCTGTGGTTGTTCCCAACATTAACTAAGTGGTCATTTTTGGAACCATTATGACTACGGGCCACTGACAAAGTAGACATTTTCACCTTCTCCACCATTCTTTTTCTATCCTAAACAAATCATTTTAATTCAGTTATTGATCTTTCCCCACATCCATCACCAACTGTAGCGTTGGTGATTGTATTCACTTGTCTGTAGGCTTATTGATCTGTTGCATTGGAAGTGACAGGACCGAATTCAAACCACTAACATTAACAGATTAGGTTTAATTCCAGAGTTCATCCGACCACAGCTTTTAAAATCCTTTTTTTTTTTATCACCAGGACTAAGCCTGTACTTCAGTTTAAGAATTAGTATTTTTTGGTGTCTGCTGATTTTATTTCAGATTCCTGTCAGATCAAAAAACACTTCAAATTAGTGAGTTGAACCTGTTTTGTATGATTTTGTTATTTATATTCTTAAGGTTTCAACCACTCAATAACTGCACAGAGTCAGATTATTAGTCTGATTTAAGTGGCTCTAGGGAAACATAAGCATTATGTAGGTGAGGCCATTCGAGTCCCTTAACCACTATCCTCCTTTCAACAGTGACTAGACTTTACATCATGTTAATTTACCAATCCAGCTTCTAAGCATGTGTGTATGTAGCACTTTACCTGTCTCGAGATAGGCTAAAAACCATACAATGTTGGTTGTTTGCACTGATTGCGTTCTTTAAGTATTTCATGACATGACATTGCAATGAGTGCTATTCCAAACCAGCAATTGCTATTTTCTTTCTTAGTTCATAGAGCTGAGTCAAAGCTTGAAAGTATGTTGAGATTGTTGCAATTGTTTTTCACATTAAACCTAACATTAACTATGATAGCTGACATCACCTAACATTACAGCTTGCTCTAACAGACCTCAGTCCAACCCACATAAGTTCAAAGTTAATTCTAACCCAGCCCAGTTAAACCGAAGAGAAACTCAAAATACTTGTAGTTTGGAAGTTTCAGATACTATCTTGGAAGCTTTTTGCAAGTCTGTTCTCATGTCAAAGCTTTGTTTGAGATCATGGGCTCTTTGCCCCCCCCCCCGTCAAACCCCAGAACAGTGACAGAGAGTTGAAACTGAGAACCAGTGACATTGAAAAAATACTGACATCTTGAAAAAAATGTCACTGAGAAAAAAAGTCTTGTCATAGATTGTCATAGAAAAACACTTGGGTGGGAATGATCCTTTTACGAGGGTCAGTGTTGAGGGAAAGCAAGCTTTGTACTAACCCTCGTTACTGAAGCAGTCTGATGTGAAGTGCTTATCACACACATACAAGCTAACACAAACCGTAACTGGCACATTGCCATTAAAAATGAAACACAAAAATGAAACACAACCACCGCCTCTTCTGTGGGACAGGATAAACGATTAGTCCTGACCTGCACACCTGAATATACTCCACTCATGTTAGCCGCACCGTCATATCCTTGTCCCCGACACTTGCTCTGGTCAAATCCATTACTCCGTATGCTGTCCAGAATTTTCTTCTGTAGCTCACAGGTAGACGTGTCCACTGTTTCCTCGAAACCCAGAAAAGCCTTTTTTATTAGGATATCTTTGGCGCTGTTGTTTTCATCCGCCTGGATAGTCACTGTTTATTTCCTCTTGGCTGTCACACTGCACCAGTTTTTGCAAAAATGTAGATTATTTTGTTTTGAATAGCAGGACTAAAGTATTTAACAGAACCTTGTGGTCGCTCAAGAAGTTCTTTCAGAACTTGATCAAAACATGCTAAGAGCTATATTATACTGAGAAAGTTCCCGCTGTCCAACCAGACTGTCCAATGATCTCCCTGTGTCCTCTAAAAGACAAGTTACAAGTGGCCAGATTGATTGTAACATTGATAATACGCTCAAGTATCTGTCTCCAGTAATTGGCGGCATTTCTCACGTCTCTCTCCATGTTTGCGTCAATTCTCTCGTTTCTCTTCCACAGTTCATACATGACACACGCTCCGGTATCAATATGAGATTCTGCATGTGAGTTAATCCTCGCAGATAAATGTTGCCAGTCTCGTACTCCTTTGACCGTACAAAGGTGCCATTCCATATGCAAACAGCCAGCATGTCTAACAATAGGCACAGTCCAGTGTGGGCGAATAACACAGCCATGTTCGCAGGGGTCTGATACATGTGGACTGGTTGGGCAAACTCCCATGAATCCTTGAGCACCCTGCAGAGGGAGGGTGTAGAGCTGGTCCAGTGTTCCACGGCCAGGACGAAAACTGCATTGTCCCTCCTGAATCTGAGGTTCGACTATCGGCCAAATTCTCCTTTCCAGTACCCTGGAGTAGACTTTCCCAGGGAGGCTGAGGAGTGTGATCCCCTGATAGTTGAAACATACTCTCCGGTCCCCCTTTTTGAATAGATGGACCACCACCCCGGTCTGCCAGTCCAGAGGCACTGTCCTCGACTGCCACACGATGCTGCAGAGACGCGTCAACCAAGACAGCCCCACAACACCCAGAGACTTGAGGTATTCAGGGCAAATCTCATCCACCCCTGGTGCTTTGCCACTGAGGAGCTTCCCAACTACCTCAGTGACTTCGGCTTGGGTGATGAATGAATCCACCACTGAGTCCCCAGACTCTGCTTCCTCTATGGAAGGCATGTCAGTGGGATTGAGGAGATCCTCAAAGTATTCCTTCCACCGCCTGACGATATCCCCAGTCAAGGTCAGCAGCTCCCCACCTCCACCGTAAACAGTGTTGGTGGAGGGTTGTTTCCCCTTCCTGAGGTGCCGGTTGGTTTGCCAGAATTTCCTCGAGGCTGTCCGCTAGTCCTCCTCCATGACCTCCCTGAACTTTTCCCAGACCTGAGTTTTTGCTTCCGCGACCGCCCGTGCTGCCGCATGCTTGGCCTGCCGGTACTCGTCAGCTGCCTCAGGAATTCCCCGAGCCAACCATGCTCAATAAGACTCCATCTTCAGCTTGACAACATCTACAAGTTGATGTCGTTATTTTTCTGCTGGAGTGAAAATTGTGGAGGGAGGGCGAGTTGAAGATGAGGTTTCAGTTTTTTTTTTAGCTCCTCCCCACTCTGTCAGTTGGCTCCTCCACTCTGTCAACACTCCACCCCATACACACCAATGTAAAAATCTCAAAGTGGCTGAAACCTTACCAATGTTTGAACTGCGACTGTGTAAAATGTATGAATGCTGTGAAAAAGTTGAATTCATGTGAGAAAGTCACTAGAGGAGCTTTGAATGTGCTTGAAAAAGTGTGAAAACTGAGGACTTTTGAAGAATCCGTAATCTGCTTGAATGGGAAAAAAAGGGGCGAAAAGCGTCAAATATTTCTGATATTATGAATGATACCAATTAGAAAAATACACACGATCGATTCCCAATTGAGATGAATATTTTGTGTTTGAATGGAGTCAATCTGTTGAAAAATGTTGAAAGAGTTAAGGGCCAGATTTTCTGACCCAGAAGATAAAATAACAAAACAGAAAAACATGTCGTGAGTGCCTCCTGCATTCACAACCAACTGCAACATAACTCATCATATCATAATGATGTTATGTCTTGAAACCTTACCTGAAGTAAGCATGTATATGAAGACAGAGACACCATTCAATCTATTACAAAACACTGTACCATCAAAATGATTTTGGAGCTGTTAAGATTACTTTGGCTGGATCAGAATCAGAATCAGAATTTCCTTTGTCTGGCAAACAGAGAAATTTCTTCTTGGTAAGAGTTCTCTTGACAAATCTTACAATTTAATGTTATTTCAGTGTTTATTGAAAAGAAATAAGAGCAAATCATGGATACAAGCAAAGACAGGTAATAAAACATTTTATCTTCTGCACAGTTTGAGCTTCTGAGATTTCCGGTCTTCAACTTTGTACATCCTGTGCTAGTTTCCAATCAAGACAGTATAGTCAATTTCCAAACTTTTACTTTTTATGTTTACTTGGGTTGAGGTGTGCAATGACCATGACAAGTTCTCTCTGGTGATTCCCAGGAACCTAAAATTCTTTACTGGCTCCACTTAGATTCTTGGTGAACAACAATATGTCTTTTTGCATACATTTTTCAGCTCCTTAGTTTTGTTGATGCCGAGCAGTTGATTATCCTCTGCGCATCCCTCTGCAAGACTGGGATTTTCTTGAGACATGAACTCTCATTGTTGTTTGAAATCTTGCTAAAGATGGCAATGTCTTCCACAGACTCCTATTAGCCATCACTCAACACAGGGGGCTCCAGCACTGAGCACTAATGACTGAACAGGGCGATAGTCATTACTACTAGACACAGCAGACTTTTTAGGTACAGGAAAGATGGTGGGGATCATGAAGCAGGTGGGGACATCTGTGAGAGTGACATGTTAAAAATGTCAGAAATAACATCAGCTACCTGATGCTGACATATTTGAAGTACATGGCCAGCTATTTTATCTCACTTAGCACCATTTTTATATTGACTCTAAGCAGGATTCCTCCCACATTCATCGTGCAAAATGGCTGGTCCTCTTGAGTTACAGTAGACATTACATCTCACTATTAATTCCAAAAACATGGCCTCACATATGATGAGAGTTCTCCTGCTTTTGTAGCTTGTGAAAATCTACATCACCTGCAACATATTTTTGGATTTGATTGTATTGAGGTGCTTCTCCACTCTCTGTTGATGTTATTTATTTATTTTTTTGTGCTTATTTTATTTCAAAAAAAGGGACAATGCCCGTTAATTCACGTAAGCACCAGAGTGTTATCATGTAAGTATGCCAGATTTAGCAATACAGGCCTTCTTGATTCCAGCATTGAGTCTTGCTCTCACCGCTTTATATGCTTCCTTGTCACTTGGCTGAATACCTCACTGGATAGAGTCCTCACCTCTCCATCATCAAGGCCTTCTGGTTGGGAAATGATTGAATTGTCTTTGTGATCACCACATCAACATCAACACATTTTCAAATATATATGATGTCACTGTTGATGTATATTCCTCAACATTGATGTTGTTATCCTGAGTGACAGCATCAGGAGTATTTGCTCATCTCTACATTCAAGAAATTCTTATGGTTTGATCTCTTTTATCAGCTGGGGGTAAGAAGGCAGAAGAAGTAGGGTAATATGGTGCAATGGACCAAAATGGGGATGCAAGACAGTTTTGTAGCTGCCAAGAATGTTCTTGTAAACATGGCCCAGGTAATTTCTTAAGCTGGTGGAGATCTGGTCATGCTAGTGGAATTTAGGTAAAACAGTTCTGATGTCAGTTTGATTAAAATAACTGCAACACAAAAGTAGGTCAAATATGTCAAAGATATGACTGCTGTCATGTGGCAGCTGATGTCCTCATAGAGTTCCTTTAGTGCATTTCTTGAATTTATATTTATCATCTGGTGGAGTGTGAACAGAAGTACTACTGGTGAATTCTGTGGACAGGTAATATTGTCGACATCTCAAAATGTAATTTTACATTTGGTGAACAAGGTCCATCCACGCTTCTCTCATCTTATAAGAGCCTTGTGTTCTTTGGGCTTGTAACACAGTCTTCCATCAAATGCAATGATCTGGGATGCTGGGATGGGGCCAGGTCTCTAAAGTTATGGGTATATTAGTCAGTTTTCCCGTTGTTGAGAGGGTCTCAGTCCCATTTCATCCATTTAATTTTCCTTTAAATGCACACTAGCCAGGAGTAGGCAGGGTCTAGAAGTGGTGTTCAGGCCAAGCTGAGTTTTGTTGAATTTTATCCTAGTGCTGTCACCTCACTTTTTGGGTTGATTGCTGCGCTTGGAGTGATATTTGGTCTAGCTGATCTGGCTGTCTATTGGAAGATGTCCTGGGCAATGATCATCTGAATAT
>JARJLU010009877.1:0-45274 GCA_030272975.1 Sparidentex hasta | reverse complement strand
AAGGATGCAAACAGTACATGGTGAATCAAAGAAGTATGGATGTTTTAGACTGAATCCAACATTACATAATGGAGGATCTGTCCTGTCAGTGATAATGGTAAGGATGAATTCATTACTGGATATGGGGTCGACAGTGAAGGAGGCTAAATTAAAGCAAATTGCATGTAATGGTTCAATTTGCTGCAGTGAAATTTGAGCACTATTCACCCCTCTCAGGCACCCACAGGACACCCAGGTATGGGGATAGTAAGTAGCAAATAGCTGGGAGCAGGGTGTTCAGTAAACCCACTGGGTGTCCATCCTTCAATCCTTTACATACGCACACACACATACACACACAGACTGTTTGGGTCACAGAAGCATTAATGTTTAAATCTCTCATCAGACGTATCACAAACCAAGGTGGAGTCCCGCTGTTATCTCTGATGGCAGTTCCCTCCTGTGTCGTATTTTCAAAACAATATTTTCTGTGTATCGCTCCCCAGGCGCCACAGA
This sequence comes from Sparidentex hasta, assembly GCA_030272975.1. Taxonomy (NCBI): domain Eukaryota; kingdom Metazoa; phylum Chordata; class Actinopteri; order Spariformes; family Sparidae; genus Sparidentex; species Sparidentex hasta. Next base: position 44,779 of record JARJLU010009877.1, on the reverse strand, counting down.
TTCGAGGAGTGTTAGCATTAGAGGCATAAACACTTCTTTTCCCATCCCATATTTATCATTTCCAATTTAATGCATGGGAGTAATCAGTATGCCGCCAACTCCCCTGCTGTCGCGGCTCTGAAGAAGCCTTCTGCACCTTTTTGACGACGAGCGAAGACTAAACAAAGCCTCACTGCTCTTTTTCAAAAGGATGGAGCTGTCAGAACTTTACTTGGAGGAAAAGACCTGAATATAATCCAGGGGGAACAGATCACTGACTCATCCATTCTCCAGACTCAAGTGCCTTTAGTTTAACAGTTGAGGGAGTTCAAACATGACCAAACTTTGATCTTTGTTATCCTGAGGCCAGGCGTGGGGAGCTCAAACCGCATCTTGATCTCAGGGAAAATACAGTATGTTCCACCTTTAAGGTGTAGAAGCATGTGAAGGAGGACCCAGGATTAAAAAGAAAGCCCAAAGTGGAGAATTTGACATCAGACTTACAGTCTTTCCAAAGAGAATATGCCATGTGTTGCTCTGTAACTTCAAGCTTCAGCAATGTTTTGATTTTCAGACATGAAGGAGAAAAAAAAAACAAAAAAAAAAAACAAACAACTGATGTGATCCCAGGGTGTTTATATATCCATGAAAATATACTGTACCATAGTCACCATCCCTACTTTGACCCAACAAATTACTTTTCAAGTGCCTCAAGTGACAGTGGCAGGATGTTTGTGACCAATGTAAAGCAAATCTGAGAGTGCTGCCTCTTATTAAGCATTTCGATTTAGGAGAGGTGGATTTGTCTATCCTCATGTTATTTTCAGACTCTCCTGGACACAAAAATGTGATTGCACATGAATCACAACTAACAAAAGAGAAAACAAATGAAAGCTGGAACTGGACACTGACTCTGCCTTCAGTTTTTGTTTTCTCGGTGGATCTGTACACTATCAGAGTTTATTTTGTTGGTGTCAAAGACATCCTCAGAATGTCTTAAAAGAAAGTAAAATACATTTTGTAGCAAATTATCTGACGTGTTTGGTGGAATCTTCTTTGGGGTCAAAACAGACGAGAGATATTTTGGGTAGATGGCAGATGCTGCCGCCACACATGCAACACACTCTCTCTCTCTCTCTCTCTCACTCACTAACAGATACACATAAATTCTCTCTACACCCTCACTAAGTGCTTTTTTCTGCAGCTCTAGCTACCTTTTAACCCCTGCTCTGGACACAGCTGCCTCAGCAAGCAGAATTTCATCCCTGCTTCGGAAAAAAAAGAGGAAAAAAAAGGACTGAGTCAAGCTCAAAAAGTAATGATAGACTGTGTGTCTCCAACATGGCCTTCAAAACCTACTGAATTTTTAATCCATCCTCAGCCAGAGGCTCGAGGCCTCCAACAAAACCTTTCAAACAGCCTCAGGAGCAGACAGTTGGGGGAAAAACAGAGTTCCCGATTACTCATCACAGAAAGCAAGCAGCGTATAAAAAGAGAGAAAGAAAAAGAAAAAAAGAAAGCAAATGAAAAACAGAGAGAAGAGTGAATCGAAACAGTCCAGACTCTCTCCCTCAGTGACTCACACAGGCCAACGTGAGGCCATCCACCATTCAGTTCATTTGCACAGAGATCTCTGTTAGCTACAGGTCAATTTTCTTGACTTAAAGTTGACCGCAAAATTCCCTTTGGGTTTAGGTGGGGAGCGGTGAGAAAAGTCATCACAGCTTTGCTTCCAGCATCACTCCTGCCGGCTGCAGTTTCAGGAGGAAGCTTTTCCTCAAAATATGGAAAAATGATCAAGAAACCATGTAAAGTTACAAAAAGCATTTTGTTGTTGGCGTTTGTTACAGTCGTTGTCTTCACATGGTTTCTTTTTTTTTTTCTCTCTCATCTCCTGCGGGCGGGTAAGAGCCTTTGCCACTGGAGATGTTTCTTGAAGGTATTTCAGCGAATAAAATAATCTTTGTCTTGCCCTCCGTTCAAGGAACTATAGATGTCCTCTGTTGGTTGGCAGGCAGGCGAAGATGTGGTGCACCTCTCCTCCCCTAACTTAATCAAGGATGAACGTACGGGGTGATGGGTGTGTGGGATAAAGGACAAGGACGGAAAAGGAAAAGAGAAATCAGTAAACAGAAAAGCAGGCAAGCAAAAAAAGAGAAGATAATTAAAGGGAAATAAGCAGAGAAGAAAATGTAAGCAATAACCATAAGAATGGAGACAGCGATGAGGGAAAAAGACAGAAGATAAAAGCATTAATGGAATTTTCCGGTCAATATAAAAAAAAAAATAAAAAAAAATGAACATGTACATATTCTATCGTTTTCAATAAAGCGTAAACAAACCAAATGAAATTCATTAATACAAGAGATACAGATCAAAGGAAATGCAGCAGAAAAAATCCAATCACAGATTATTCTCTCCTCAGAAAATTCTATGGGGACGGTGTAAAAGGGTTAAGTTTGGAGCTGGATGCTGAGAATCTGTGCCTTCTGCAATTACGATGCCTTGGATGTGTGATTATCTCAAGTTTGCCGCAAGATGATATCTTCATTTACTTTTAGAGAAATGTGGATCCAAGGATGCGTCAAGCTCTGACTTCTTACTTTCTGATTCTCACCTGTGGGAAAGCAGTTGCTATACAGCCGTGCACACTGTGCTGACTGTGAACTCTGTCTCGTTGGCCATGATGTCAGTGGGCTGGATGTTGCGGTCGTACATTGGGTTCTCGAACGTAGCGCGTCCATTAGTGTTCTCATGGCCAACGTAACCATTGAAGGGGACTTTGGGTCTTCTTCTGAAATGAGATGCATCAAAAGTGACATCGGTTCATGTAAAGGTTCAATCAATCAAACATTCTATCAATTACACAACAAAGATATGAGTCATAATATGATGAGGCTGCAACTAACAATTGTTTTTGTTTACTGATTTATTGTCAAATATGCAAACAAATTCAAGGCACATTATTTCATTTCTAATTTCATGGCCAAGCTTGACTGACCAACAATATAAAACATAAATACTATGTTTCAGATCAACTTTTTGGCATGTTTACTGAATTAATAACTTAAACCACTAATTGGTTTTCTGCATTTTGTCAATTAATTTTCTGTCGATCAATTTACTGATAAATCAACTAACTGGCTAATATGGATTTAGCTATATTGATTTATACTGGTGCAGCCTATTATTAATAGTCACATCAGCACTGTGAGATTCTCATGTGCAAATTGAGCTCGCTCACTTATTCTTCATCACTCGCTCAGTCACCCACTGTATCGAGCAGCTGACTACTTCACTGTGTCTCAGTGTTATGAACCAATTAGTTTTCCATGCGAGGGAGGGAAGTCTTCTCTCTATATCAGAGATGACGATTTTTCTCATTCTGAGGTCAACAAATGCCTTCGTGGACTGAAAAAATCCATTTCACTTTAATGGATTTCGGAGGGTGAATGTAAATTTATCTTTCAAGAGAAATAAGTGAGATTCTTTTTTCAAACAGCAAACAACGTTACAGAGACATTCACATTTCAACAACAAAACAACAACAACAATACAAAGAACAATGTTATTGTTATCACCTGCAGATGATGAGAATGGCAAAATATATCAATGGTGTGGCCCTCACCTGTGTTTGTAGAGGTACAAAGCGAAGCCAGCAATGATCATGGCTATAAAAGGCACTAGGATGGCTGCTGCCACTGAACTGCTGTTGGACGCAAAGTTGTATCCTGGGTTGTCTCTGCTGGGGTCTAAACTCTCTGGAAGAAAAAGAGATGAGACATTGAGGCTTTGCTTTGGCATCACTTCAGTACAATATGACTTCAGCAGCAGACATTATAATCAAAACCAAAAAAGATTACACAACTAAGGAACATTAAAGAGAAATGATCGCCCTCTGTCAAGAATGTGTAATAAAATACAAAGCAAATAAAGAGGAGCAGAGTGAAGCTATAGGAACTGTATTAGCTGAAGAGGCCTGACAGGAAGGCTCCACTTGTACATAATCAACTGAACACAAAAGTGACCTTTTTTTTTTTTTACTTTATTGCAATGCTTCATTTTCATTTTCCCCCCCTGGGAACGTCAAATTCCATTACCCTAACAGTGACTCTTAATTACTAACATCAAAGGCCGACAGCTATTAAGTCATTTCAGATTCATTCTGTAATTTATGGTGGTGTGTGTGTAGACAACAGCAACAGTGCAGAAGTGACAGCCCACCTGTTTGCCACAGAATGCCAAAAAAGCCCCAATAAAGGACGAGTGACAAACAAGAAGGAAATTAATTAGTGGGTTTTGTGGTGTTTGCCAATCAAGCCCCTGCTGTCTGAGCACGAGCACACAAAAACGGATGCACAAACACACTCAAACAGGCAAAACTTCACTCACAGTTACGCCGCCACTGAGTTCAAACAAAACACAAACACCTCAACAAACGAGGAGGATCGTTTCCAAGACGTCCAGCCCCTCCTCCCAGACTCACATCCGCCTTTTCCTCATACACACTTAAACACAAATACACATGAATGCACTGGCACCAGCTCCACTCCTCTGTATTAATAAAGAGCTGTTTGCTCAATCAGTGTGCTGTGGTGGTGGGGAGTGCTCTGCACCTGCTGCTCAAGCACCTCTCTCATTACAGCAGATTCTCACATCAACTTTCGCTACGTTCACACAACTTTCACCTCACATACACACGCTCAATCTGCATCAACACCAATTCTAAACTGGTCTAAACATCCAAGTTCCTGCTCATAGCTGATCTGTTTTTGTAACTGCACTTCTCTCAGCCAATATGGAAGCTGCTCCTATCCGGGCTTTGCTTTTTAAAATGTGCTGAACTCCCGTGGAATCTCTTATCATAACCAGCCTTAGCAAAAAGAAAGAGTGAAAGCAGCAGCACTAATTCTACTGTACCTGCTTCACTGTTTGCATGGATTAGATGATCTGTGTCACATTTAGAAGAGAGTATAACAAAATCTAAATGTAGAACATGTTAGCTTAAATGACACAACATAACAGTTTTTCTTTTATATATAGCATCCCAACCACAACACACAGACTCTTGGTGAGTAGCTAAGCCGCTAGATGAAAAAAAAAAAAAAAAAGAATATTTTTAATTAACCACCACTGATGGGAGATTTAATAATTGAAACTATACATGTGTAGTTTCAATTATTTCAACTTACAGATAACTTGAAACTGGTGATAAGGAAATATGCGTCTTTCTGCACATGATAGCACTTTTTTTTCCTTCTGATTTGCCTTTGATGTTATACATACACTAGATTAATCTATGTGTTTTCACACATTGCATGGATCTTTTTAACTGGATTGTAACAGTGAGTGGCACTACTAAACCAATATTTTCCATCTTTTTCCAATTGCTTTTTCAAAATTCCAGAGTACATCAACATAGACTGATAGAACCGTACACATTCTATATTCATCTTCCATGTTTGCCTAGTTTTTTTTTAGTTCACACAGAATAGAGGAAAATGTTTGCAGCTGCAGATGCATCAGAATGCAGAGAAAATGTGGGAAAAAAACATCTCACACACACACATATCTGCTTGACTGCAGAAGCCATTCAGATCCACGGAGGCATGATATAAAGATTTTTTTCCTGTATACCAAATGTAGCAAAAAATCAGAGCGAGGAGGATCACATGGCTCAGATTTCTAGGTCACAAACATGAAGCAGAATATATGGATAGCTGCAGCCTTTGGGAGAAAAATCTTCCACACCTATGACAGCAAAGCTGAATCTGCTGAAGGAACCAAAGAACGACACGCAGCAGAGAATGGCTGATATTTACTGTATCAAAACTGCGAGACGTGGGATTGCTTGATACGGCAAAGACTCCACAGGCATCAACATGTTACCCACAAACTCCCAGAGGAACGATTTTGTCTAGCTGTGTTGTGCTGTGTTACGTGTGAGTGTGGTTGTCATTTTGGGGCTATTAATCAAGTTTGTGAACTGTTTCTTCATGCTGGATTCACAGCCACATCCTCCAAAGGCGTTTTCATATTCATAAAAGTAAATAAATGATAAATCCAGCACAGCCTGTTCCTGCTATGAAAGCACGTGCAGCTAAGCATGAGGACACTACACATAATCTAAATGAAAGATTCTGTGATTAAAAAATAAATAAATGAATAAAAAAAAACCCAACAAACATAGAGTCATCCCCGTGCAGCCAAGGGCTCCCTGTGGGTTCTATAACTAAGTGGTCAGCTCACTCACCCAGTCTCTGGAGACCAAATTGGCCAAAGCCTTTTCCTCTGACAAATCCCTGGTACACAAAGGAGTTGGATGAGGAGATGTAGGACACCTAGGGAGAGAGAGGAATGGAAGACAGACACTTTATGTGTCACATCCAGTCTTTACAAAAGAGCGTATCATCAAAGTGTCAGCAGCTGGTGCACGCAGAAAATGAAATATCATGTCAAAGGAGCCGAGAGGCGCGCTTATAGCTGACATTTAATATGACGGTTTTGTGCTCAAGAGCACAAACAAACACACTGAGCCGCTCCGCACACACACACAAGTGGAAAACTCTGAAACACGCTTGTACATAAACACTCATGTGCTGTGAGGAAACATGCACGCGAACCGCACATACATATATTCTGTGATCTGCTTTTTTAATTAAATCTTAAGTGTGAGAGATTTTGTGCATTTGAGGTGCCTGGGGTTGGGGGATAATATTGAGAGAGGATGGGGGGGGGTCTGTCAAGTCCTGATTACTAGGCAATGATTTAACTGACATTTTAATTAAAGAGAAAACTCTTGGTGGGCCCTCCATCTCCCCAGAGTGACAAGGTTAGTGTGTATGTGTGCTTGTGCATATTTCACAATAAAGGTGTGTGTGTGTGTGTGTGTGTGTGTGTGTGTGTGCGTGCGTGCGTGCGTGTGTGATGCAGGTATCGAACGTGACCCTGGGTCTTGCACTTACATGTCCGTCCAGAGCCCAGTTGTCTATTTTGAACTTGTTGACAAAGATCTCCACAGGGCCTCTGATCTGGTGGACCTGTAGCAGCAGCTGAGCTTCCTCCCTCTTGTATGTGCCTGCAAGAAGAAAAACAAAAACATTCTCTGCATTTGGAGCAACAGCCACAGTTAGACCAGCTGAAAATGATTGATGAAATGAATGTTATAAAGATCTGTAACACTTATACAGAGGCAATTCAAAGTTAAATCTGATTCATTCTCCAGTCATGGTTTCCTTCCTCAGTGTCTAGCAGCATGTCTTTGTGTTACAACGTCTCACTTCAGGCTTGACTGAAGCTCAAATACAAATATACCTTAGCAGCAATATAAGGGTTTAAATTCCAGCACAAACTGTTAACATCTAGGTTGTGTTCAGTCATTAGTTTAGAGTTAAACAAAATCTGTAAGCAAATACTGCATTTTGAACTGTGGTTTCCTAATGTTTGCTAACTTCAGGTGAACGTTGCAACTAAAAGTATCACAGAAGACAAATACAGACTCTGATCGCAAAACCTTTCACTGTCTTTGTGAGAGCACATGGCAAAATGAATGGTACCAGGTCAATAGCATAGTATATAGTATAAATATATATATCACTGGGTCTGAGTAAACTCAGTTGACACACAGCATGAATGAAAGATTTTCAAAAGAAAATTAAAAATGTTTAATGAATGTCCCTGAGGAATGATGCAACTGCAGCTCCAAATCTCTAGCAAACCATAGCAAAACATCTGACCATTGCCTCTGCCAACTTTTATGCTAATAAAGTGATTAGAGAGGTTTTAGTGCAGAGCACTCAGGCAGAATCTCCAAATGTGCCATTTTGACACATTCTGGAACATTTTGGCCCCATCTGTGCCATTTAAAATTTCTCAGGTACCAAACTACATTTTTCACTTAAATGTTACCCTAGATGCTCAAAAAATACCCCAACTGGGCTCCACTCAGATTTAAAAGTTTAACTGGTGTGAAGATTCGATTGAATGATTTTTTTTTTTTTTTTTAATAATGCAATTGAATTTATGTTTTGTGCAAACACAACAACAATCTTTAAATCTGACTTGGCAACAATACTTTAGGTAGGGTGTGTGGCAATATGTACCAGTAGAAACTTCACTACACAGTGATGAAGACTGATGGTATCCAGGTACAGAGGAGGGAAGTGTCCAAGCCGTTACTGATGCAAATTTGTGTCTTAATGACCACAGCTGCACAGCAATTATGCCACAAGGAAACAATTAAATGTCTGCTATTCAGAAACAGCAAACGATCTTCTTCATAAAGGGACCACACTGATTTCATGCTCCTTGTCCTCACTTGAAATTATCAGATAATTATTTGCTTGGATAACACCCAACACGGAAATGGATCTCTGATGTGACGACATGGCCATGCAGGGTGGGTGTGTGTGTGTGTGTGTGTGTGTGTGTGTGTGTGTGTGTGTGTGTGTGTGTGTGTGTGTGTGTGTGTGTGTGTGTGTGAGGGCTTGACTATGACTTCTGGTTTTGCTGTACCAACCGGCCAGTTTGAGTTCCACTCCGCTGTGGTCGATAAGTGTCCCATTAACACGGTTGCTGAAGGGTTCAAAGGCAGTGATGCTGAGCATAGCCGGCTGCTTTTTCCCAAGGTACTCATAGGATCCCCTCCAGAGAGAGTTTTTGGCAAATACACCACCAGGGACTGTAAAAAAAGAGAGAAACAGGGGGGCAAAGAAAGTATGTTTTGAATCTGAACAGTGCCATATGCTGGATTATCAGTTAAAGTGAAACTTTGAAAGAGGATTTATCATTTAGATGAAGTTGGACAGTGCATCAAAGTAAAGTTCAACTAAATATCTTTTGAGCAGGGTTCCTTTTGACTATACAGATCTAACATCTTAAAATTCCCACTTAGAACTGCATACATAGGATACAACAATCAGTTATAGAACCTGTCTTACCGGGTAGTTTGGAGGGTGGCTCCTGCACTGTCCCCACTGGGCTCTTTCCACTTGGGCGATTATCAGCTAAGGAAAAAACAATTTACAAGTTAATCCTCTAAACAGGTACAATGCACTCCAAGGAAGTGGAAATCAAAGATCCCCTCTCTCGTAAAACACAAAAGCTCTAGGGTAATTACAGTGGGACAATGTCACCATCAGCACTTCCCGTCTACCTCTATGACTAAGAAGCCCTGTGGTGGCCAGAGTGAGGGGCTTCCTGTGACAGGACTCGAATCGTGATTTTGAAGAGCAGCCCGGCCGTCCCTCTGGGAACTACGGCTAAGTCAGAGGCACAGTTTGGCTGCTTGAGGGGAAGCACTTTAATAATGCCTTACTGCTCACACGGGGCCGCAGGTCTACATCACAGTAGTAAACATACACCCACACGGACAAACAGAGTGACTAGGGCTTTACACGCCGCTACAGACAAAGACAGGTATACTGATGGTAGTTTATGAGCACAAACATCACCTCGGATGAATGTACACAGACACAACCAAACACACATGCACAAACACCCCCACAGCCTTGTTCTTTATTAGCTGCCAGTCTTTTGAGCTGCCCTTCCATCACTGCGCCCACAGGCACTGTTAATATCCTGTATGTGCTAAGGCCAGTTCTCCTTCTTTCCTTCACTCTTAATGGCACTGCCTTAAAAATACCCATCAGCCTCTATATTTCAGCGTGGCATAGAATCCATCCTAACCCTCCAGTACACCTCGCTCTTTAACCCATTAGCACTCGCCTATCCTAGATAATTGTGTGTAGATGACTCTATTTTTTTCCTATATGTATTTAGGCCTAATGCTCAGGGGTGCCTTAATGGCAGTCTATTTGTCTGCTAGACCTTGTTAACACTGCCTCACCATTTATAGGAGGTACTTCTGCTAATCTAATCAATGGGATGCATTGGCCTAATCAGGTTTTGCACCCTTGTTAATGTTTTAAAGCCTGTGTGTCCATGTGTGTGTGTGTGTGTGTGTGTGCGTGTGTGTGTGTAATTCCATGCAGTGTAATTGTGTGATGGATGGGCCATCCTAGCCTGGCATGTGTCTGAGAATAAGCGAGTGTTAACAGAGCTATTCATCAACATTAGCTGAATTCCCAGTTTCCCAACCTGAGTCTGAATCTGAATCCCGGACCAGTACAGGCCCTGGTCGTTTCAGGCCCTGGTGGGATAGCGGCTGGCCATGTACACGCGTCTGTAGTCTTATAAATGTTGGTTAATGTATCTACAGTACGTGCAAAATGTACAAATTAAGCAGCAGCAAAGGTGAAATGGGTGCTACGTGTCTTTGCATGTTTAATATCTCCATGTCCCCTTCTGGATGTAATATAACCGTGTTTGTACCTGCACAGAGAGGTGGTTTCCCTGTCCAGCTCCCATCGGACCTGCAGGTCCTGTGTTCTGATCCACCGGCCAAGTAGAATCCCGGCTGACATGTATAGATGAGCGTGTAGCCAAGGGATGGCAATTCAATGGCTCTCACATCAGACTGGGCTGGCAGCTCTGGCTGGCTACAGTGGTGTGCTGGAGGAATGGATTAAAGAGAGCAAAGAAGAAGGGAGTAGGAGACGGGTTAAAGTGGGGTTGGGAGATGTGCAGGGAACAGGGATCAGAGGAGCAACAGATAAGAAATGTTGTGGAAGAGAAAAAGGGAAAAAGAGGTGAAGTAAAGGTGTGGGGTCAAGGAAGCATACATGGGATTTGTCAGTGACAGATTTTCATTCAAGCAAACTTCACTCAAGTTTCAGTTTTCCACTTCGCTATACACATATACATATATTTGTAGCAATATGAGCAGACTGTACTTACCAATGCACTCAGGTTGAAAACCACTCCATGTGAGGTTGGGCAGACAAGTGCGAGAAATGGAGCCCTGCAGTAAGTAGCCCTTCCTACAGCTGAAGAATACAGTGCTGCTGATCTGTAACAGACACACACACAAGCATGTCAGGATGTGGACTGGACCGGCAGAATACACACTGCACACAACAGGGGGCTGATTTTACACACAGTAGAGGCAGTTTAATCAAATTATAACAAATGATTCGTTGATCAACCATTTAGTTGGTGAACAGAAAAATAATCTGCAACCATAAGGTTAATCAGTTAATTGTACATAAACAATACAACTGAAGTGTGGTTTTCTGGTTCTGTTTTCACAGTTGAGATAATTTTCTTATTTTCTTTTTGAAATTACAGTGAAAAAAAAAAAATCACTGGAATCAAAGTAAAAAAAAAAAATCAATTGATTAATCTAAAAAATAATCAGCAACTGAGTTAATAATGGAAACAATCATTAGTTGCAGTTCTTCTCCTGGACAGTTATCAGGAAAACAAATTAATGGTGATGGCCAGGTCAGAATAGATTACTGTAAGTGATCATGATTTTAAGGAGCAATTATTTTTCATATGCAAGTTATCAAAATCTTCACAAATCACCTTGTTTAATTGAGATGGAGGGGTATAATACAGTCTTCTCAGCCAACAAGAACATGTTGAAAAAAGCTAAAGCTTGAAAAAGTACTGTGCTTTCTTGTCAAAGTCAAGGTAGTCATTGCTGCAACCTAGCAGTCCATGCATAGTGGCTAAATGCACAGCACAATAATAAAGGTACATAGGTGTAAAGAAAAAAAAGTCAAGCTTCGTTTTATGTATTCAGCGCTACCACATGGAATACTACATCGAATACAACCTGATTTTAGTTCAATATAGAAATTAAATCTCCTGTGTGACCACAAATTCTCACCTGGTAGCCTTGACTGTTGTTCTGATTTCCAAAGAGAGGAGTTCCAGGGTCTCCACAGGTCGTGTGACTGGGATCTAAAACACACACACACACACACACACACACACACACACACACACACACACACACACACACACACACACACACACACACACAAAATAAAGTTAAATAAAATATTTGATATAACATGCCACCCACAGATTTATCACCTTCGAGACTGCGTGGGGAAAGTACATTTTTCACAGTTCTGGTGTGAAATACTGACTAGAGATGGAAGGCTGTAAATTACTGTACGCAGAAAAAAATTTGCACACACACGTGTAACCACACTCACACACACACACGCACACAAATCCTACCAAGTGTTTTATTAGTGAAGTGAACCCACTCTCTATCCCGACCCAGACCAGCTTATATCACAATGACATACCTGATGAGTTACACACCCTGTTAATCACCTTGTTAATCATTTTTTCAAGAATGTGTTTCTTCTTTCTATGTAAATGTTTTCTCTTGACAACATATGCAATTAAATGGATCAAGTCGCGTCAATTGCACATTTTGCGAGTTGCTCCTTCAAAAGTAAATCACTGTAATTTTGTCTTTGCAGCCTTCAATTAGGACAAGTGAAGAAGCGCCATTCAGCTTAAATTCTTACTATCACAAGACTACACAGATTGACCACCTTCATTATACCTTGGTTTCATAGACTGTAGGCCAGGGTGAAAAGAACCATTTCTCATTTGAGTACAAAGAATGTCCCAGAATGAATGGATCTTTTCATTTGTAAGAGGTCTCAGTGCAGTCATTATCAAATATAGAAGTTGAACAGGACGCCCCAGAGACCAGTCCTTCCAGTGAATTTACAGCAACTAACATGTGTTACAAGAAAAGATGTGAAGCAATTTCGGCCGTAACTTAATTTAATTTGATTAAGTCTCACTAAATCTAAGTACAGCCTTTCCCACATCCCAGACAGTATGGATATTAACTGTGACTGTTATAATATTGGCTTATAAATTATACAAATGTAGTGGAGTTACTGGTAACTCTTTTGCTATACTGAATGAATGTTTAACTAAGTGTTAATGGGCCATTTGTTGCCATGTGTGAATATTTTACACACATTCAAATGTCCCTAGGGAACTTGCACTTGCACATAGCAGATGAATTTGTGAGTGCTCAATGGGTCCTGCATGTGACATATGTCGAAACCAACAGGAGAGGAACTGATCCAATGCTGGAAAGTGCAGCTTGTGTATTTATTGGTTGCAAAAGGCAATCAGGACCACAAAGGCGAACTTAAGAGGACAGATCCGAGCCAACCAACGGGAGGCTTCTTTTACACTGTTACTTGTAATACAGCCTTACATAAAAGTAACAAAATAAAGTACTTTTTTGTGCTCTGGTTATAAAAAGGCCACTGACCATCCGACCTCCACAGTCCTGCCTGCATGTCACTGCTCTGGTTAAAACATCAAGTACTGTATTCCATATGTTAGGATGTGTTGAGCATACTACACTAGTCTATACTGTAAAAGGAGGAACAAACGGGCAGCTTACCTATGCAAGAGGGCTGTGTGCCACTCCAGGTGCCATCATATTGACAGTATCTCCTGGTAGAGCCCACAAGGACAAGGGGAGGGTAGCAGGAGAAGGACACAGAGGAGAGATAGGTGAACCCTCTGTCCTCCCTCCTCCCCTGGGATGGCATCCCTGGGTCTCCACAGAACACAGCTGCAAAGATGTAAGGAGGTAAATGTGAGGTGACCCCACTAACCATGTTGTGTTTTCATTCAATTTTAACCAAGGAGGGTGAATGTTACACCGGAGACATACACATTACACATGCTGGGCTGCGAGACATGTAAGAAACATGTAATGCAATCAGGCATTCCAGTATGGTGCCACTTACGGAAGCACTGGGGTTTCTCTCCACTCCAGTTGCCGTTGCCTTGGCATGTCAACACAGTGGGGAGGGACAGCTGGTAACCTTGGTTGCAGGAGTAGCTTATGCTAGAGCCCCAGGTGAAATCTGTCCCAACAACCTGTCCGTTAGGGATGGAGGGTGGCGAACTGCATACAATTGCTACAAGAAGACAGAGAGGCATTACAAAACTTTATCAATCAAAGGTCCCACATTATGCTCAGGGTTCATATTTTTTTTGGTACTTACAAAAAAATGTATACATGTTTTTAGCTATTATTTTACCCATACTGTCTACTGATGCACACAACGTAAAGGGATATTCCGGTCTAACTTTAATCCATGGTCTAACACACTGTGAAACTGTGTAAGAAGCCCCCTTGAGAGATCAAGTTTGCAGACCACTAATTTACGTAGTTTTAGCAACCTCAGAAAAAGGCTGCACGATAAAAATACACTGCAGTATACGCCTCCAACAAGAAACCACCATCAAAAAGCCACAAATAATGCTCAGAACAGCACAAAATTCAGCAACAGTACAAATAGTGTCCCAGCACATAGTTTAGGGCATCAAAACTCTGCTAGCTTAGCTGTATTTTTATTGTGTTGGACCATGGATTAAATTCACACCGGAATATCCCTTTAATTCTCTGTCTGATTGCTATGTTTTGGTGCCTGTCTCTATGTGGCCCCTTACCCTGTAAAAAGCCTAGTCTGCTCTGATTGGTCAGATCTTATGAGCCTGATCCAGAAATACATACCAGACTTCAGCAGTATGAGTGTAATGTATTCTTGTAAAAACAATGTATCCAGCACTCATTCTAGCCTATAACATCGTCTAAATTTATGTTATGATTGTTTCTTAATTCACATCATCCTACACAACTGCACCTTTGCAGAGAGGTTTGGTGCCATTCCAGGTTCGGTCCTTGGTGCAGATGAGAGTCGAAGCGCGGTCAGCATCCATGTTGAAACCAGGAGAACACTGGAAACTGACTGTGTGGTTGTAAGTGAAATCACTGCCCAACCTCACCCCATTGGCTGGCACTCCAGGATCACCACAGTTGATAACTGCAGACACACAACAGGATAAAAAAGTAAGAACAAATGCAAATGGGAAATACAATTTGACAATGACAACAGATACAGTAGAGTACAGGGACAATGATGATGACATCTGTTTAGGTAAATGAAACAGGACAAAAAGAAAAAATATAAAGAAATAAAGAAATAAAGAAAGGTTGACACAGTTTGTAACCTCATCATGTCTGAGCGATAATGTTTGATGAGCTTTGATGGAATTTGATGTTCTCGATACATGTACAAGTAAGCAAACAAACGATTTAAAATCGCACAGCGAATGAAACCTCAGAGTTAATGAAGTGGTATATGCATTTGACCCAAGCAGTTCACCTCACAAACAAAACTTAAGAATCTGAAAAGCAACATCACTGATTTTTCTTCACAGGTAATAATCACTTCATTTATCTATGGACAAATACTTTTGGACGATATATTTAGACTGAATTTATGTTTAAAACATTAGTTACTGGGCATCTCATCTTCAATCACGATCACTGACAGTTTGACTTCAAGTGTTTTATATCAAAGAACCATCCTTGTACTTTGATTGTCCCCAGTTTAGAGCTTTTAGGCTACAAAGAGACTAAATCTTGTGATAAATCTTGTACAGTGGCTCCCTGAAGCTCCACAATGAACCACATTTCTCCCTGATTATACTTTTACATCCTGCAGTGAAAACAGTGTGATTGAGTAACAACAGTGAGGGTTCTACTGTGGGACCCAGCAGCATTATCGCCCTGCTCTGTTGTAAAAGTCTAAGATATAAAATCCAGGGCATGGAAGGACAAGTTCAAAGTTGCCATGGGAAATCGAGGCAATATCACGTGCATATGACCAACATCCCAGTCAAAGTCCCAGTAGGGTGGAGGTACAGTGTCTCCCCTTGACTGAGCAAGCACTTACATATCTCACCGGGTTGGAAAGAGTGTGCCACCTCCTCTTGCCTGAAAGTATTCTTAGATTGCGACTGGCTTGGTAGATAAGACTGCAGAAGCGAAATAATATGTTTTATTGAGTATGTATTTCAGTTAAAGCAAGTTAAAATTGAGAGAGATACAACTGTTACGACACCTCTGTCAAGTAAATCCCATTCCAGCATACAGTTTTTGTAACACAACAGTAGGAATCATTCAACTAAAAGTGCTCCCATTCACATGTCCTTCCACCAGTGTGCGTTAAAATGGACCCTTTCACTCCTATGGATTACTGAGGTCTGAGATCCATAATGGCTCTGCTTCGGGTTTATCCTCTCCATTCAGAAGAAACCGGTTCTTTCAGTGACCTCTATTTGCCAGGGTCTCCTGACTCTGTACAGCAGATGTGTGTCTTTTGTGATGAGAAAGGGCTGTCTGTTAGGAGTGGATCATGCCTCCAACTTCCTCCAACTGAGTCATTGAGTGAGTCATCCATCACTAATAATATCTGCTGTACATATGTTTTCTTGCATTTCTTGCATTATGCTATCCATTTATCTGTGTATAGTGCTGGATATGTATGAAACTACTGAGTCTAATCTAGTGTTCAACTGCAAATGAACATGAGAGGCAGAACTCAGACATGTGCATAAGCAAATAAACAGAAAAGCATCTATTCAAATATGGGCAATTAGTTAAGCACTACACATACATGCACTAAATGTCTTTCTCTGTGAGAGCTGTTAATTACCAGAGCACTCAGGCATGTTGCCAGTCCAGGTTCCGTTAACAGTGCAGTGTCTGGTAAGCAGGCCAGTAGAATAGTAGCCCTCCCTGCAGGCATAAGTAATGGATTTGGAAAACGTCAGGCCATCATGGATCAGGATCTGGGCATTCCTTGGTGTTCCTGGGTTCCCACAGGAGATCACTTAACACGAAAAGAGAGGGTAGCAGAACAAGATTAGGTAATATTCAATTCCTGAGAGTCCAGAAAGAGAAATGGTTGGTTAGTTACACATGGATGACAAAAAAAAAGTAAATCATATCAATCTTTGGCCAGCATGTGCTGTCAAAACAGCTTCAATCTGCCTTGGAAACAGTTCTTCAAGTCCCTGGAACACTGCCGGAGGTTTTGAACAACATTCTTTCAGGATATATTCCCTAATTTTGCATCTTGAGGATGGTGATGCAGAGTGCTGCCTAACATTCAAACGCACAATCTCCTACTGGTGGTGAATGGGGTTGAGATCTGATAGCTGTAAGGCCATAGCATAGGGTTCATGTCATTCTAATACTCCTCAATTTATTCAGTGACCCCCTGTGCCATGTGAATGAGGGCACCGGCATCCAGGATGATCATCACTCAGAACAACTTTCTATTGATCTGCAGTGACCCTTCATCTGAGGGGACAAGTGAACCAAAAGCATGCCAGTGAAACACCCCCACAGCACAATGATACACTAAGATAAGAGACACTGATTGGTATTCTTCACTCATATATAGAAGACTCAAGTCTTCTCTTTAATTTGTAATCTGTCTTCATGTGTGTGGGGGGTGAATTGAGCAGAAAGGTCCAGATTTATGGCCGTGTTGGCACAATACTATAGCAGCCTTTGCTTCATCAAACCATTTTTGGGAAAGAAAAAAAAACAAAAAAAACTGCCCAGACTGCAGACTAAACTGAAATGCTAAAAAGCAAGTAGAAACAGGCCCGAAAATTATACTCGGCCAGAGACATTCAGGGTACCCAGAGGCTCCTAGATGTGGCACTCCAGCTGAGAGATGCACTCAACTGTGTCTCTCTGCCAGAAAGATGCTTAAGACCAACTTCAACAACCCCCCTGGAGAACAATATAGGGCCTCAGATGATGAAGTAAAAAAAAAAACTGACCATTCCAAAATGCTGAACTGAGAAATACAGGTGGTCATCAATCGCCTATATGTGATTTTAGACTTGAGATTTGTGATATGAGATTAAGATTTAGATCATTGCAAATGTTAAATTTTGCCTTGGCTGCTTGCAGTTTTAATATGTTGACGCTGGAGCTAAAAAAAAAAAATTGTAAATGCCAATTATCTTTGTAAAACTATAATATTGGTGAAAGGTCAATACCTGGCAGTACCTGGCAATGTAGTAATAGTTGTTTAAACTTAGTATAATTTCTCATCAGTCATCAATAGAAGGCAATCATCTGCCAAACAAAAATCTTTTCTATTTTCTGGAAATGGAGAAGGTTCAGTTTTTATAAAACATTGTATCCTCTGTCCTAGACTTTTAACCTGTTCTTCACTAGTATTCTAGTGAGACTTGTGTGTAAATTACACAAACTGCTGGTTGATTTTCTACTACATTCTTACACTCACTCATGTGTCAAAATGTATTCCTCACTCTTTTGTTTTCCCTTCCCCTCTGTTCTTCATCCACCTGTCATCATCTTTCTCTACGTCCTACTTCATAAGTAACTTTGATGGGCAAATCCTTTGCTCACAAAGTCCCTTGGTGTCTGTCCGGCCGCCAGCGATGGTTCTGTTCATTACAGTCTCCAGCTTGCCCCGGGCCCTCAGAGCCCAGCAGGCTTCACCCTCCCGTAATGACCAGATGTGGCCTGGCCCTTGAAGTCAGTGCCAACTGAGAACAGGTGGGCAACCTTGGCTACTGGGCATACCACACACACTAGAGAGCGTATGAGACAGAGTGAGGCGAGGGAGAGAAGTGGTTGTGATGTGTGCAGAGGGGTTGTGTGTGTGTTTGTGAAGGGGGTGTTAAGAGCACAAATGAAAGCAGCCTGGGAGACAGGCTGAAGCTTCTGGAAATAAAACACTGTATACAAGGAAGAGGGTAAGGGCTTTGTGTTCACAGAGAGTAAAACAAAAGGGGAGCAGAAAGAAATACGGTATAAAGAGAACTTGCCAACTTGATGGTAACAAACTGTAACTTTACGGACAGTTTTAACATTTTAGTGTTTCTGCGAGATGAGTACAAAACCTTGGACACGAACATGCTGGCTGTTTGAGCAGAATCAAAAAGTGAGATCTTTAACTCAGATCTAAAGTTAAATTCTGACTTAAGTGTTTGCACAAGCTCACCTCTCGCTATAAACCTTAACGTTCTCCTCCAGGTTTAACAGGAGGAAAGAAGAACTACATCAAGTGTTTTAATTGTTTGTAAATGCAATGAATGTGCCCGTCTAAGTAATAATATTGGAAAGTGTTTGACCTTAAGACCCATATCGACCAGTTGCAAATTACACCTTCAGAGAATCTGCCTTCTCATGTGTCTGCAGCAGAACGGATGTGAGGTTGCACAAGGACAATAATGAAAAGCCTCTGTTGTGGCCCTGCGTTTCTACCACTCAATCACTGTTTTACATTTGCACACACATGCAGATTTGCAATATGTCATTCATTCCTTTTACAAAGGCAGCATCTTCTTAAAAAAATAAGTGACAGTAACAACATTATTATCCATAATGTCTGAGTGAATGGAAGCTCAAAATGTGCAATCCAGTGATGGGATTTGTTGAGATCAGCTAGCTCTGAAAATATATCAAAATGTAGGGATAATGAAGGTTAAATACTAGTTACCAACCACGTTCTAAAACATTCATTACAGCTATAACTAACTCTAATTTAGGAAAATCATGGCTGTCTATTACCCCAGAAGTTAGAATAAAATATATATGCATGCACAGGTTTATAAAACAATGCAGAGGGAGTAATTAATAAAAAGAAAACAATGTGAGAAAAGGTAATTTTAAAAAAAAGTTACAAAATGTTATTGAAATTACATGTGGATGTGTGATAAACTCAATTCCCATACTGCGTAAAGAGTTCAGTAAACATCATCACTCTTCACGCATGAAGTCCTCCAGCTTCTCAAAGGGAATACAAAGGGGTTTCCCAGGCCAGATGGGAAATAAAATCCATCCATAGTTTTCATTTCTGCTCCAGGGATTCCGGTTAGACGTGTCCAGAAACCTTTCACAGTATACTGAGGACAGCATCCTGATGCGATTCCTGAACCCTCCACTGTCTGCTTTCAAAGCAAAAGAGCAGCTGTTCTACTCAATGCTCTTCCTTGATATCCAAGCTGCTCACCCTGTGCCTAAGGGTTTCACTCTTTTGGTCACTACCCAAATCCTTTTAGCCACAAGTGAGAGCTGGCTCCCAAATGGACAGCTAAATTGAGAGCATTACCTAGGAGCTCAGCTCCACCTTTAACACAAATGTCTGAATGCCACACCAATCCACCTACTGATCTCATCCACCTCACCAGACCTCTAAATGTGTCCACTTTCTCGTCCTAAAAATTCTGTACATAAAAATCATGAATCATAGAGTGAGTTGCACAGACAACATGGAGTGGAACATCCGCTGTGAAGATACTTGACCTACCACCAAGTACAGTGTGCACACACGGCTCAGACTTAGGGTAGGTAAGGATAAGGTAGCCACAAGCAACAATCTCAGTACCTCGTAGTTCCAAAGCTACAGCCACAGGACATGCTGGTTTGCACACGCAACACATGTGCATCAGAGGCAGAACTCCCATGAACCCTCTTGCATTATAGGGTGAAGGGATGAGGAAACAAGACTGAAATCCATTTTTCTCTGTATCACTTCTGCAGCACGTTGGCAAACATTTTCTGAGCAATGTGATACTGCTGTATGAGTGGGATCCACCATCACCTCCTACCATCCCATTTTTTACCAGAGTGGACGGCAAATACACACACACACTCTAAGTACATGTATTTATTCCTTACCATGACACTCAGGCTGAGTGCCGAGCCAGGTCCCGTTGTTCAGGCAAGTTCTTTCCGGCGAACCCTTCAGCATGTAGCCGGGTTCGCAGCTGAAGCGAACAACACTGCTTACTGTAAACTCTTCTCCCAGACGGATACCATGCACAGGAACGCCTGGATCTCCACAGAGCCCGGCAGAATCACCTAGAAAATGTATAAAATATTTTTCACAATGACAGCATTGCT
The DNA here is from genome assembly GCA_030272975.1 of Sparidentex hasta. Lineage (NCBI taxonomy): Eukaryota > Metazoa > Chordata > Actinopteri > Spariformes > Sparidae > Sparidentex > Sparidentex hasta. The sequence continues at coordinate 24,150 of JARJLU010009877.1, read as the reverse complement.
CGTGGAGAACATAAGAGGTATGTTTTCATATCAAAACAATAAAAAATTGATTTTTCAGGATTACAACAGAAACACAGAGCCGTTCTTCCACCCGACTGCCATCCAACAGGAAAAATAATATACTTCCTCAAGAGTGACTAGCTTCTCAAATACATTTTCATTATATCTCAGCAGGCAGAAAATGTGCAATATCATATCAATTGTCATTTATTTATTTTATCCTGACGTATATTTTGCACCTTGCTTAATACTTCCATGTACTCTAAAACATCTATCTATCTAAAACAATCACAAACAGTTTAGTACTGCTGTATGCTGCTCTCGCTCCTCATTTTACAGGGCGCTGGTCAAAATGTCTTTAACTGCACATAGCCAAGAAAGCCAGACAAATCTTTAAAAAAAGGGTTGTGTTTATCGCCCGTTTAGAGAACACTAGCCATCCCCGGAGATATACAGTATATGAATGTCATGAATTGTGACATTAAACTGTCAGCATGTTACTTTATTGTCGGCTTGTGTGTGCACTAGTCTATGTATTTCTGCCATTTCTTGTCTTTGCATGTTTGTGTCACCTATGTGCCTATGTACATTTGCATATGAGGACACCCCCAAGGCCTTTCTCATGTGTATGAGGTATACTAGATGTCGTGAAGCAAATCACTGTAAAGGAAGACAGTCCATGGGGGCCAATGTCTTTATAGCGCTTCATAACCCAGCTGAGGTGTGGGCGGCCATGTTCCTTAGCCTGACATGAGCAGATTAAAGCAGGTTTTATGAAGGACACTCACTTTGCCCTTGAGCTCTATCTTTGGTCCACCTCCTTAGCTAACAGCTGCCACCCAAACCTTTTATTTGTTGGCCTGTCGTTATGAGGGCATTGGTGTGACTGGGTGCTGATAATACAGCTGAATTAATAAAGTATTACAAGCAGGTAGCTAAACAAGGGATGAAAAGGGCTAGAACAGCACAAAGTTTCGAAGTTCGAATGCGCTTATTTCAATCTTCTAACTGAAGTTCATCTTTAACATTAAAATGTAATGCTTTCACAAAAGAGGGTTATCTTGAGTTTTATCCTTCCAACCGTCACACAGTCAATCTGGGTGTAGTTTTCCGTACCAGAGCAGTGTGGCGGCGAGCCGCTCCACTGGCCGTCCAGCTGGCACATTCGCGTTGTGTTGCCCATGACGGTACGCTGGCCCATGCAGCTGTAGCGGATGACTGAGCCTACTGTCCGACGATCGCCCGAGATCTGGGCGTAGGGAGGCATGCTTGGGCGGTCACAGAGCACCACTGTCCAATCAGAGCAGAGAGATGAGAGAGAGAGACCAATGAAAACCAATGAACTGCTGCAAGGCCAACAGTGAAGAAGTGACTTTGGAATATACTGCTTTGTTTTAGCAACACTAACACTCTACTTGTGCGGGTGACGTTGTGTTTGTGTTGTATTTACAGCATCAGACCACATTTTACCAAACTTTCCAACCAATTAAGAGACTTAGTTCCATCAGAATGTTAATCCCTTTATCACAGTGAAGCATATTTGATTACAAATGCCACTGTTTCCTACTCTAAATGGCAGTGAACCTGATAGGGATAGGGCTGAAACTTACTGTCAACAGTTACTGATGATTCTTTTATCAGCTATTATCGTTTTATATTATCCTTAACATTTCTTTGGGTGTTGGACTGTTGACTAGACAAAATAAGATACCTAAAAAGATTAATTCTAGCTCTCGGAGTCTTAATGTACCATTATTTTCTGACATTTTATAGACTAAACTGATAATTGATAAAATAAGCCAGTGATTACAAATGCTGTTTGGTTAGTGTGGATGTCGACAGTTTTACCGTCTTCTTTTTCAGCATATATAAAAATGATACAAGCAGCAGCCCTTGCAACCAAACCCTGAGGTACTCACACAGGCACTTGGGCAGGGAGCGATCCCAGGTACCGTCCCCCTGACAGGAGATGGAGCTGGTGCCCAGCAGGTAGTAGCCTGGGCTGCACCGGTACGACACAGTGGTCTGGAAGCTGTAGCGATGTGGCCCGCTGGGCAGTACCTGCCTGATGCTGTTCTCTACATGGCCCGGCTCCGTGCAGTTGACAACTGGAAAAAGAGATGAAGAGAGGGGAAAAGGTTGAAGGAGCTGCAGAGAAAACGACTTCATGCGTAAGCTTTTGAGATTCAGTTTAGCTAATTATTCAACCTGTAAATGTGTATTAAATATCAGAACCTTTGTGTTTTTGATCATTTAATGTAGATGTTCTAAATGGCAAGAACGACAAGTCAGGTGTTTTTGTTTTTAATAAACAATATACTTTAATACTGACTGTATCACACACCATGAACATTTCACCATTTAACCTGTGGTGATATTTCTCTTGCTTTTATTTTCTCCCTCTGTCCATTCCTTTCCAGCATCCATCCATCCATCCCAATCCAAATGAAGTAGGAGGCAGACTCCGGAAATAAACATTTGCTTCATTAGAGCCAGTCTCCTGCTGGCCGCTGTGGTGCAGAGATGGTGATGGATGGGGAGCTCACAGGAGAAGAGGCACCATGTCAGTTTAACACCAGATGGAGGGAGTTAGGGAAGGGAAGAATGAGGGATGAGTGAGGAGCTGGGGACAGCGAGGGGGGTGCTGTACAGAGTTAAAGAGGAAAGGGGCCCTGATGGTGCAGAATATATTAAAATTCATGACAGAATGTCAGGCAATGACTGCCACCAGGACCAATTCATCTTTAGTGTCTCAGATACAAGACACAGACCAAACCTTACACTCTTTTAACAAAGTCTGAGCACACTGACTAACAGTTGCTGTCTAGTTTATACTGTGAAGCACAACTAAATGTGTACTATGATGCCAAAACTCTAATGGCTTCTAAAACACTGCCTGAGAGTGCCCACGCAGCCATTATGCCCCAGTTTGCCTTGCCAGTCTCGCCCCATGAGTGTGCCTTTGCCACAGCCAAAATGAACCCATTGTATGCTAATGTTCCTAAAAGCTCGCTCATTTTCATGCTCCCGAGCTGGCCAGCACAGCTAAATCACCCCCAAAATACCTATTATAATGTATTCCTTCCTGTAGAGCGCTGACCCGTGGCGCCATCATTTACAACTTCCTGCATAATAACACTACAAAGTGTATTTGAAGCGGTGGAGCTGCTACAGCACGAGATTTCCGAGGCTCGGAAATTCAGCTTTGAAAAAATGTGCTTGGGCGATTGGGGCTCAAAAGCGATCCAACAGTCATCTAAAAACGACTGACCTCCTGGTAAATGTGTGTGTGTGGCCCAGTGGGTAGCGAGAGAGGAAGTGAAAGGATGAAAGGGAAGAGAAGAATAAAAGTGAGCGGGGAAGAAGGGCCGAGGTAATTCATCTCTGTTCCACTCAGAAGTTGGGACCCTGGTCACCCTCTCCTTCTCTTGGTCTCCTGCCAAGTGACGGCCCTGTAAGTGGTGTGTCAGAGTGTGTTTTTTTTTTTTCCCTGTCCAGTGTCTCTTCCCTTTTTATCGCTGTAAGACAAATAAACACACACGAGTCATCCAACGGGGGTGGTGTTGTAGCTCTGTTGCTGTGACTCAAATTGGTGGTGATTAGAGAGGGATGGGAGACTGGCTGTACCGGCAGTGCTCTCTTGCTCCCTGCATTATTGATGGAACCTACAGACTTTTTTAGTTAAAATCTGGACTGTGGAAATCATTACCTTCATCTGACTGACTCCTGCCCCACCCTCACCCTTTTTTTTTGCTGCCTTCTGTATCTATTGGCTGCGCTCTCTCCTCCGAAAGAAACGCCGACGGTTCGGTTTAGCTAAGGCTAAGGTGAGAAGGATAAAGTGAATGTCATCACAGCACCTACACTTTTCAACTCAGCAAGGAAGTACACACAGACAGCAGAGCACACCTCACCAAAAGTGTCTCGAATGCTGTAATTAAGGTGATAAATCTGATTGACAAAAAGACCTCTAAGCTACTTATGTCTCAACATCAACGGTAGGGATAATGTGCCATCGGAACAGACGCCCACACACACACACACACACAGAGGCTCACAGATAATGCATCCCAGCATCTGCATGGAAACAAGGCCAATGCTAATATGATGTCACTATGGGAGCAAAGAGATTTAAGGCGTATGTCTGGGAGAAAATCTCGCCTGCTTATGCATGCAGCAGCCAAATTCACTTCCTCTTTTTTTTAAACAACTGAAAAAAAATATTCCTGTGGGACTTGTAACCTCCTCATCCCTTCATAGATGTCTAAAAGAAAAAAAAAAAGGCCAAATCCTTTCTCTTCTCATTTAAAACAAACTCATAAGTCAATCCGTCACCGGTTCTGTCACTGCCTTGTCACATTCAGGGCTCGACCTTGCGAGCGCCCTTTCTGTGCCTGTCACAAAGCCCTCAGTTAGTGGGGACTTAGAGACAGACATGGGCGACAAGATACATCGCTTGTCGCAAAAACACTGCCAAATTAAAAGTCCTTGCCTCGCTTATTCAAAGCAGAGCAGGGTACTTCTTATTCTGAGCAAAAACCGGGGTGTGGGTCTCTATAGGCTGCTGTCTTTCATACAAGCTCAAGGACCCTGTGATTGTTTTTGGCTGCTTCTGCATGGTTATTAACCAAGTTTGTTTCCCTGACAGACGAGTGAGCCTTAGGATGCAGCAGAGGTAGCTAGGCTAAGAGGAAATAAGATCAAATGTAAATATTATCCGGAACCTCCATGGACCATGTAGTTGAGACCATGGTAATTAAATAATCCAGTGTTCTCTTTGGTTTTTCATTTCAATTTCCCCTAATATGCATCGTTTAAACTCTTCCTCCCTCCGGGTGTCTCTGAGCTTCATCTCCACTCTCTGTGTGATTGGGGTCATCTTTGGTCACACAAAATACGACCTTGCACATTACAATAGGTTATCTGATACCTACCAACACAACTGGATGAGAACACAAGAAGAGAGCAAGACTGGCACAGTTTCTGACAACATCAGTCAGTGTCGCTCGGCCAGTGTAGTAATATCCTTTATATAATCATTTGTTCAGCAAAGTGGTCATAGAACTCCACGTGGACGACTTGAGTTTTTTAGGAAGCCCCATTTAAACCTGAACATGATACTTTCACCTGTTACCAGTGAACCCGTTTACCTGTACAATGTTCCAAACAGGTGATTTTTGAACATTCCACACCTTCCCCAATCTGCTGTTGCCTTTGTCTAATAAATCAAATTCAGGATAAGCATATATTTACAAAGCGTTAATCAGGTAAAACATTATACTGTTTTTGTACTGTGTGCAATTGAATATATTTCAGAAAAGACTAGAACATTATCACACGGTGTCTCAACTTTTTTAGAATCCGGGTTGAATTTGTGTAAGTATGCACATACAGATTTTGAAATTATGGAGGTGTCAGGAGAAAATTATTTGATAAAGTGTTCTCTCATATTAGTAATTTGCCCACTCACTTGACAAATTGCACAACTTTGTGGCCTGAAATTGCTTTTTAAAAACAATTTACTGCCTCATGACAGGATCAGGCACATATTTCCAATCTGTGCTGCCCGTTTGAATTTATCCTTTCATTCATTTGAAGGCATGACGTTGTCCACAAATTATGGATACACTGACTGATAAGCTTTGGCATCCAGTTGACACTTACTTTTACACCTGGGGAGGGCGTTGCTCCACTGCCCATTGGCCTGGCAGGCAGATTTTACAGCACCCTGTAGAACATATCCAGTGTTGCAGACAAACCGTACAGCATCATTTAAGTTGAACTGGGTTCCTTGGGTCATTCCGAAGGTAGGGTTACCAGGGTGACCACATGTGATGGCTGGGAAAGCCAAAGGAGAAACAACATTACACACAAACAGAACAGTATAATGAAATCTGTTTAATATCAAACACCTGACTGTCACAACAGAAAAAGCTGTATCGATACAACACTGAAGGTCAGTGCTGAGCAGTGATCCAATCTCCAAAGCCAGAAGCCCTGCTGCAGGTGCATCTCTCCTTTGACCTCTGTTAAAACAAGTCTTAAAGTCTAAACGAGTGGTATTATCGAATAACACAGTGCAATATTGTGAGGTAATAGCCCTTTCTTTGAAAAGGTGATGGTTAAAATGAGACCTGAGGCCAAAGTGGTTTTCACACTGTATGTTTTGCAGCAGATTGTGCAGGAGCTTGCTGTAAAAAAGGTTGAATAACTTTAATAAATTGGTGATCAGTACCAGAAGGTTTCAGTCTAATCAGGATGAATCTGCGGCTGGTAGCTTAATAAGAGCCACCCAAGGAAAAATATATGCACTTCTTACAAATCATTAATCAACATTTTTAATCTGCGAAAAAGGCAACTGATATTTTGGGAATTTGTTTCTTTTTGTTACGCTACCTACCTCACCTGTGTTCCTTCTAGTAGAAAGTGTCAGTGTGGAGCCCTACACTGTTCAGTGAGGAAGTTTTGAAAAAACAACAGCTTTACCTTTAACTCTCTAGCTATTCTCTGTGAGCACTTACGGACACAGACTGGAGTGCGTCCTGACCAGCGGTGATCCTGTTCACAGATCCGCACCGATACCCCGATGAGACGAAATCCTGGGTTACACTGATACACAACGCTGCCTCGATAGTTATAATTCTCCCCAACGATCTGTCCATTCACAATGGGTTCTGGGGTGCCACAATGGCCAGCTACAGTTGAAGGAAGAAGAACTCACAGTCAGACTTATGTCTTTAAAATTATTCTTGGAGCAAATTGCAAGAGTTGTATCATTTTTGGGTGCTGAAGATCTCACCTAGACATTGGACCTGTGATCCACTCCAAAGCCCATTGGACATACACTCTCGTACCCGAGAGCCCACCAAAGTATACCCTGTGTTGCAGGAGAAGATAGCTGTGGCTCCATACACAGTCAGCGTTCCAATCTTGTTGCCATTCGGTGGAGTCCCAAGGTCCCCACAGGAGATGACTGAAATGAGTAAATAATATATATTGCAAAACACCCAAATGGTAAAATACAATTAAAACTTTTCATCTGAGTTCTGTTTGAAAGATGGTTTTGTTTGTTTTTTTCATTTATTTTGTTTTGGTTAAAAGATTTGTGCCTGTTTAATCATATTTTCCTCCTAATATGACAGTGGAATAAGATACATTTGGATGCAATTATTTTTTCTTGCTTGACAAATTGCTTTTTTCTGGTGGATGATTTTCAATTTCTTACTGTGAATGAGAGTTTTAACTTAAGAAACTGTAGGAAAATTAAACCATGGGTTGTGTAGTGTCGACTCACTGTCGCAGACTGGACGTGGATCTGGGTAGTTCCAGGTGCTGTTAGCCTGGCAGCGAATGACCCTTTGACCCCTGTAATAATATCCGGGGTCACAAATGAGCATCATTATAGCATCGTATTGGTTTTGAGTTCCATAAATCAGCCTCCATCTCCCATGTTCCACAGCAGAGTGGCCGATGTCGGGGCAGGTCACCGCTGGATGATCAGAGGATAAACACACATAATCAAATCAAATATCTACTCTGTCTGGTGCTGGTTCAACATCAAATATTGCATTAGTATGCCGAATTTGAGAGAATGTTCAGTTGGAAATACTGAAATAAGAGAAACACTCACGAACACATCTGGGCTGAGCTTCAATGGGGCTCCACCTCCCAGAATCCTGACAGGTCACAGATGTAGTGACAGGCCCAGCAAGCCGAAATCCAGGATTACATCTGTATGTGGCCCTGGCTCCGAGAGAGAAGTCCTGACCGACAATACTGCCATTGACCGGAGGCACTGGCATCCCACAGGACATGACTGGAGGGGAAAGAGGGAAGTGGCCAGAAGGTTAGACTGAAAAACTGCGGTAGATCAGAGTGAAAGCGCAGGTAGCAAAGTTTATTCTAACAGCCATCTTTGTATGCAGAGTGCCTCGCTCACAATGGGCTCCTGTACAAACACACTCCCAGAGCCACCATTGATGTGCAGTAAACATTAGCTCTGGCTGCCATCTGCACAATAGTAAACAATCAAGTCTAGAGAGAGCGCATGCAATTCATGTGGAGATTACACCTGGTGCAGACTTGACCAGACAATGAATGGATGCCCTACTGCTCTCAGTTTACGCTACAGCTGATACAGTTACAAATCTGGTTAGAAACGAGACTTTCAAAGTAGGAATTTCACAGTTTTGTAATGGAATATAATATAAACACAAACAAATGGAGTAGAAAGATCAATGAAGGGTGTTTTTTTTTTTTTTTTTGAAAAATCACTTTTATATTGAAATATATCATGCAGGAATACACAATGATCAGTTATGCTATTCATCTGTTATTGTTTTTTTTAAATAATAAAACTTTCCAACTTTAATAAAGTGTCAATCTCAGTTGAGAGTTGATAATTGCTATTTTTCACTCTATCATGGGAAAAGAAAATAGCTCAGTGACAAGCAGACAGCATAGACTTTACCCATGAGTCTAACATATCAAACAATTCAGCCCAGGTAAACCAAATATCATTAATCTGATTCAGTGTTATCATCAAAGCCATTCTGATGCACAGTGAAGTGAGCTTCCTTGAAGCACGCCTTAGGCTGAGGGGCTGTCGGTGATGGCACACTGTCAGCTGAAATCACACTTTGATCCAAAGCAAATGGATTCAGTGATTCAGTTTTTTCAATCAACTTAAATCAGAATGACTGAACTTACAAAATACTTTTGCTACAAAAATGTCTTCTTTCACTAAGCATGCCAACTAAACTACAACTGTTAAAATCTTGTTTTCGTTGCACAGTTTGATGGTTTGTTTCATCACTTCACTTCATCAGAAGTGTGACTAAATGCTGAATGAGTTTAGTCCCAATGATATGAGAAGCATGAAACGGGACGAAATGTAACTTAATTTCAGAAAATTCTTGTATATTAGCAATGTGAAATAACCCTGTTGCATCTTGTTGTAACAGGCATATCTGTCTCACTTGAACTAAGAAAAATTAGACAATCTACTCTAAATTTCTAACTAAATTTCCTTATCACTGTTTTTTCTGAACAACTTCCAACTCTCTAATTCTAACTCATGACCTGCTGCTGTGATCGGGCCCTCACCTTGGCAAAGTGGTACTGGTGCATTCCACTGGTAGATCCCCTGTGCACTCCGGGTGCATGAGGCACTGCTCTGGCCAATGAGCCGGAAGCCCTGGTCACAGTTGAAACGCAGGGTGCTGCCTAGCTTAGTGCCTGTCAAACTGTGCACTGTGCCATTAACAGGACTGTTTGGCGGGCTGCAGTAGGCCGCTGTGAAAAAAAAAGAAATAGGTACAGATATAAATATGCATAACAATAAAATTGAGTGCAACAAGCATAAAATCCCAATAATGATGCAAGATGATGCAAGTTGTTGAGGAGTGAAGGATTAATGTGCCTTCAATAGCACCGAGCTCCAGATCTGTTTTGTATCTGTCTTCTACGCCTGGCATGGTAAAGGAGGATATGTATTAATACATGCACAAAACTGCAGACTAGAGACAAGGAAAATTGATTAAAGGAAACTAATGTTCTACAAAGTGAAACAGGGGTTTGTCAGCAGGAGAAGAGGAAGATCATAAAAGTGATGGATACATAATAACAGGAAGAAAGTATCTGTTTTTGTTTGTTGGCTAAATTGGTGGCTGCAATAATCGTTTATCATCCCCAATGGTGCTGGCAACAGGTTCACGGTTCCCATAGAATGAGGCCTAAATTGCATTTTGCAGAGCTCACAATAACATGTCATCAGTGCACACCTGCTGGAGAATAGAAAGAGAACACACAATGTGAAAACATTTAAGATAATATTGTGATGCAACAGGATGTGGCTATTTACATAGAAAATGGTAGTCGTCGTGGGGAGAGATTAGGATGGAAATGGACCATGGACGCAAAAAAAGCGCATTAACCATTACACTTAATCACTGTGACCACTTTACTGTCCTATAAAAATGCAAATTCCCCCCAAACCACTCACACGTGGCAGTGGCAATGGCCTTTCTTTCAAAGTCGGTGAGAATTTTTAGCACCATGCAATCAGATAAAACTCCTTTACAGTATCAAAACTTAAAGCCATGCCAGCGGTGTAATATGTTTTCAACATTAATATGATGTTGTTGCCTCACACACATTGTTCCAGTGAGACAGAGATTGTGAGGCTTTTCAAGTGAACTGATGGACCATTTTGTGGCACTTGAAGAGATGGCTTCACGTGGAATATGAGACTGAGGTTAACAAGGAAAGCTCTCTTCATAGATGATACACAGTAGGTGAATTTCAGGCTTTTGTGAAGTGTGACATTCGAGTTTGTCCTCTCCACAATCATCAAGGGATGGATTCTCATTAATTGCTGGCTACATGGGTTAGGGATAAAAAAGCCAATGTTTAGAACCAAAGATATTTAAAACCAACTGAGCTACTGTACGCTCCTTTGCAAGACCTCCTCCTGTCAGTCACGGTGACTGGCGGCTCCTGAGTTCAATTCATCTCTTCTATCTGTGTCGAACTCATTTGCCACTCTTTCTGTGTTCTTCGCTTCTTCCCCCTCTCTGCCTGTTATAGTATAAAGCTTGTCTCACTGCAATCAGCCCTGCAGCTCAGAGGAATCAGATCCACATTGGCAGGTGACTGGATTGGAATAGATAATAGAGAGGAGGAGAAAGATGATGGGAGGTAGATGGTGATACAGACAAAGGGAGGGACATATACGCATTAGGAATCATTTTGAAATGAGTTGATAAAAGAATGTACAATTCACACTGAGGGTAGCTGAGGGGACATGTCTGCAAATACTGTCTCCGTCATATGGATCCCCATTAGCTTCCGCAAAGTGAGCGCTAATTCTCCAATAAGAAAAAGACAATTTAAAATCAAACGGTAGCTATATGACACGATAATGCAATATACGCCAAAACACATAGATCAGAAAACAGGTGAAACTGTTGTAGATGGAGGACTAGTCCATGGAGACAAAATACGAACTGATGAAGAACTAAGCAGAATACATGAATATGCCCGTACCATCTGTTACTTCCTCCCCACTAAGGTACTACAGAACTCCATATTGACCAAGGCAACTTGTGGGTTCTCAGCCTTCACTTAGTCCATCTGTCACTTAGCCTGCTAAGGCAAAATCCATCATGGCTAAGGAAAAAGAAATGGCAAGAGGGAAAAGTACTGAAAAACGACAGAACATCCGGTTGGGGAGACGAGAGCTCCGCTGAGCGGAGGAGGGAGACGATTAGTCAATCTGGCTGAGTGGTGTTGATACAGAACGGAGGAAGCCTTTTAAATATTTACACTGTCATAATTCACAGCGAGTTATGCAGGTGTCGTATACCAACAGATCCTTCATGGAAGCAGGACAAAACAGAAGAATAATAAGCAATACAAGAAACAGCACTTGATAATTCCCCAGCCTGTGCTTCACAGCGAGGAGCGCCGCACGTGCCTGGCACCCCCCTCAGGTTGTCATGGAGATGGGTCATATTTCCAGCGATTTCAGCTGCAGTTGGCAGCCCAAATCTTGGTCTTGTTGACACAGTAAACCAAAGGCACCTCAGATGAGATCGAATTTACAACCATGTCCAGAGGCAACAAAGCCAAACATCAATTTCTCAGAGTAAATCAATTCTAAATGGGCCACTAAAATCACATTTAACCTAAAAAAATTGCTTGTGACTTCAGGGTAGTGTATGCCCGATCTTGACTCACCTGAATAGCGTATCCGAAAGCCTTTGTGGCTGGTAGTGTGATCGAAGGACCAGTGCAGGTAGACTTTGTTACTGGAGCTGGTGATGCTCAGTGGGCTGGAATAGTTACCACTGAGGGTAATCAGGAGAGGGCTCTGTCTGGAAGGGCCTGGTTGAAGAGAAGACAATCAAGAAACCGACTTTGAAACTCTCTGACCACCAGCACTGGGTGTTGACAATAATTCATTGTTATCTACACACTTTAACCTGAAGAAGGATTTAAATATCATGTTCTCGTAAATGAAAATTTATGGAACAGAGAATGTAATTTCATCAAAAATGTTCCTATTTTGCAAGATTTAATTTTGTCGAATCTGAATTTTTAGGTTAACATACATTTCCCAAAGCTGTGGCTTTTGAGGGATTGATTATTTTGTTTCAGTTCTGGTTAAATCTAAATTTTCTCAGCTGCTAATTGCAGAAAAAAAGGTTTCCTTCTATAATTGGCTTGGCAACCCATAGGTTAGAAAATGTCTGTTCCCCTTCACTCAGCAGCAGATGAAAAGCACTAATCAGGAACAGTAGTCTGTACCACCGCCATGTTCTCGGAGTAGCTTGGCAAAAATGCTGAAACTGTTTCTAATCGCGTGCAAATGTAAAAGACAGATGTAGATGATCTGTCACCATGAAAAGAAGCGTGTGTGATTTTCCGCTGGTAAAGGTAGAGAGATTTGTTAAGGACTGTAAATTCAGCTGTCTGGCTCCTTTCAGTCTTTAATTTTGGATATTCGTGAAATAAAGTCATTAACCAAGTGTTGTGGGACCTCGTAGAGACCTAAAGTCAGCAGACTGCTCAACAGTATACATAGTCAGCAGGAATGTAACAGGATGCTCAGTTCAAATATTCTTGAACAAATGATTATTTTCTAATATCTATTAATCTGTTAATTATTTTCTAGATGAATGATTCGTTTATTTGGTCTATAAAATGTTTGCAAATAGTGACAAATGTCCATCCCAGTTTCTTAAAGTCAAAGCTGATTTCTTTAAATGCCTTGATTTCAATCCAAGATTAAACGCTTTTCAGTTAAATACAACATACAACAGTGGAATCTCCATATTTTGAAGGCTAAAAACTGCATTTGCTACCATTTTTGCCACGAAAAAAACTTTCTAAAAGAATTTTAAATAGTTTGGTGATTACTTTTGCATCAACTGATCGGTAAGTAAACAAATCCTTGCAGTTCAGGTCACAGCGGCTCACCATCAAAGATCTCAAGCTCATCAAACTGACGGCTGGTCTGAAAGTGTTCAATAGTGAAGGTGATGTTGTAGCCAGGCTCTACTTTGACCACCCAGGAACATGACTCAAAATGGGGGAATCCATTGCCTGGTGACTGGCTCATGATGACACCCGTGGACGCTGTCAATACCTCATTCATGGGACAAGTCACTGTTGAAAGAACAAAAAAACAAACACTTGATTAATCTGAATTCTAGGAAAAATTGTTAGTTTTTGTTTAACTGTTCTGTGTTGATTTCATTATTGCACACAAGTCCTAAATTGTTGATTCTTTTTATTGAATTTAATTTACCTTGAAGCACAAATTGGATTAGTTAGATCCATATTGTTGTTGGAGGGCAACCCAATGTGACTAAGAGCATCACTAAGCTAATTGTCATTCTGGTCCTAATGCCGTCACAGGAAGCAAAGCTGTCAAACGGTAAATCAGTCCACAAAACAGCTTATATAATATAAAATCTGACCTGCCATGAGCATCTTCCTTCCTCTTTGCACATTGTCAGCGTGTGACACATGTGACGCTAACTTGGCGGCTGACGCTCACATCTGCCTGGAAGCATTATAGCTGTGGCATGTCTGGGCAGACTGCATCAATCTGCTCCGCTCACCCTCCTCCTCCCTACTATTGGTATTCCTGTGGGACATCTCCATGACATCCTTTGACATTTTCTAGTGGTTTCAGTCTGTATTATCAGACGTTACACAGCATTCCTGTCTGTGGTGAAGCTGTGAAGCCAACCTCTTAATCTGCCAGAGCTGTCGGCATACACAGTGGAACCCCCCAGAAAAGGCTGCAACATGAAAGGACACCGATGCTGCAACGATGACACAGTGCAACTGCGACATGTCCCCCCCTCCTATTGTTCTTGCTGCTCACCTAATGGGGCTGACTGCTGAAGAGGTAGAGTGTGAAATAACTCAGAGAAAACAGCAGAGAAACTTATCCATTTGATTGTATTGTTTGTCTGTGATTGCTGTCTGTAGCTAAATAAGATGCCATAACAAAATGAATGTTCTCTGCATTCCAATGTATATCACATTAAGGTCCTAAAGTTTGAACACTTGACGCTGTGCTGGAGCACAAATCAACAGAGCTTCACAATTAAGAAAAGACAATTTTGGAACTCACATACATAAAAAAAAAACCCAAAAAACAAAAAACAAAAAAAACATAAATTTATCTCATTAAACACCAGTCAGAGGCTTTACTTGCAATAGTAGAAAAACACAATAAGATGCTGCAAATGCGATTAAAAACCACTTCAAAGTGCATGTGACCAGGTACTTTTTGTGCATGAGTGTGTTTGTCAACCAAGTATGACAAAACATTGAGCTGGGGGTGTAAATGCCCCAGTTGTGTGCTGCGATTTGAATACCTGAGCCTGTTTTGCCTCAGGGTGAAGCAGCACTTGGCACTAGTGGGTCCTTCATTACGGTAGTGAAACACTGAATGCTCTGAATCACATTCAAACAGCGCCTCATTTGTGGCACAGTGTGTTTGGGTATACACTTGCTTTTGTGTATGCTGATGGGACATGTGTTTGTGTCAACGCACTGTTGTGTTTGTGAGTGTGTCTCTTGGCTTGTTCCACCACCCCTCTGTGTGTTTGTAGGGGAGGAGATTATTAAACCCAGAGGGGAAAAAAAATGGCAGACAGCCTGGGTTAAACAACATCTGCAAATAATTCTTAGCATTTGTTTTACATTGCATGGCAGGTCAACCAGGTTGGGCTAACTGCCTTAGGAAACCTCAGATAATGTCAGGTAAGTTGTCACTCAAAGATACACATGGTAAATGAGGCATGTTCCTGTCAAATACATATGCCACAACTTTAAACAAGTCAAATGTTGCCACAAGCAGGACAACATTAAATTAGGATTTCGGCAAAGCTCCAAGTATATATTGCAGTTTGCCAGGAGTTTGGGAGCAAGGCAGATAAAATTAAACATGGCAATTAACTTTAATATTTGTTGTTATTTTATAACCGCTAGCAGATAAAACAGTCAAGTAAAAACTGAGCCAAAGGCAAGTGGATCTCTGACCTTTTTGTCTGTTGGGCAAGTGAAAAAAAAACAAAAAACACTACCGCTGAACCCTTTTAATATCTGAAAGTGAAGTTTACCACATGTCAATAAACTGTACGTTCCAGGGTTTATTAATGACTTCATTAAAATGGCGACAGTAGAAAGATTGCAGGCAATGAGCAGAAAGGAAGATGGAGAAAGATACGCCACAAAGGTCCCCAGCTGGAATCAAACTCTCCGGCCACCAGGATGCCTCAAGTAACAGCAGTTGTTACTCAGCAACACCCAGTTGTGGAAAAATAGCGTTAATGCACTATCTCAAAACATTAAGGGAACATTTTACAAATTGAAATGGGGGTTAATTTGCTGTCAGAGATCAAGATCTCAGAGAATGCAATTCCAGCAGCATGAACAGTGACACATACTACAATAATAGCACTATCTTGCTGCATATGGAAAGTGGAAATTAGAAATCTACCGTTTGCGCACTTTCAGCATCTTACTTTACAAGAAGTGACAATAATATAATCTCATCCCAATTCCAAAAAGACATTCAACAAGCCTGTGAAACAATTTACAACCTTTAGCATCTCAGTGGGTGTGAGTCAAACTGTTTAAATCCATCACTGATAGTGAAACTGATTGCACCTGGAAATAGCATATAAAATCTAAGAGTGAAGTTCATTAAACAATCAATTCTCTGAGGATGAGATGTGTGCTGTCAGTGACCTTTCAGAAAGCTCCAATGTGTATTCAAAACTGCTTTCAACTAGCCTTAGAGCTGATGGAAAGAGACAGGCAGGGACTCTTATCTATAGGCTGCTACTTATTAAATTAATCCACTTTGAAATGAAGCATCACTTTGTTTGGCTGTAAACAAAAGGGTATTAGGGGACAAATCTGACAGCTGGAAAAAAAAAACAGCTTCAACACTCAAGGTGAGATCAGTGCTGATAGGGCTCAAAATTAAATTTCACTTTAATGAGACAAGGAACGGAATAAACTGGGAGCAGGAATGGCAATCTCTGAGATATCCTCTTCTGTTTGTGTATAAATTGTTCATGGTATACAACAGCTTCCTGATGAAATAATGTGGTGGAAGCCTACGTTCAGAGAAGCCCAGATGCACACACATCTGCATCCATACACACACAGTCTGTGCACTCCAGAGTGCAAGTACAGACATGCATAAATCCATCATGTATCAAGCTTGTAGTGCTGCTGAGATGCCTTTACTCATGTTGGTATTTAATTAGCATAAGCTGAGGAGCGATAACGAGCTGATTGAAGGGGATGGGCCACAACATGAGCATTAGTGTGGATCAGGACCTAACCCACTGAAAAGTCGGGGGATGACAATGAAGATGTGAAAAAGGGGCAGCTGTAATCCATTCTGCGAGGCTGAAAGAAGGGGGGTGGGTCAAAATAAAAAAATAATCTCGGAAACAAATAGGGAAATGAAGACAGAGCGTCGGGGGAGGCAAAAGGGAACGAGTGGGATGAAGAATTCTAGCTAGCTGGGAAACTAATGTGATGGGTGATTATGCAGGTTTTAACCAGAAATCTGTCTGGGGGATAAACACAGGGATTCTGAATCATCAGAGCTCATTGTATTTTATTAATGAATTCAAGCAACACTTGCACTGCACCGATGCTGTTGCTTTCTGAACGTGATGTTGGAACTCCCTGTGGTCCCAGCAGACAGCAGATTTAGTTAAAGAATGCAGTTCCAATACAACCCAGTTTAATCAAATGGCAGGCAAATCAAATACTGAACAACCCAACCGGTTGTTCCAATGGCTGCAATTATGAGAGGGAGGCTAAACTCACTTGCCATCGTGACTAGAAACAATTCTCAAGAGTGAGTTTGTGTATAAGGTGGTAGCTTTTATTTGTTGGCCTGTATGTCAGTGTAGAAAGAAATGGAAAGACAGAGAAAGACAGATTAAGGTATAGATAGACATCAGTTGGTGACCCTTTGTCCATGTGTCTTTAACCAGAACCCAAAAAGCACAAAAAAGAGATAACAGGAATAAAGGCTACATGTGTTACACAAGAAAAGAAGTCCGAATTATTGAGTCAGGGGAGAGAAGTGGCGAGCGAGGAAGGAGGGAGTGCAGAGGATGAAAGAGGATACTGGCCGAGCAAACCACACTGCAGAACCAGCTGTAGGTTCCAGCGCTGTTCTCTGGAAGACCATCACAGTGACCACATCCACTGCTGTGAAACCCAGACACATGCTAGACTAGTGTGTGTGATTATACAGTACATGTGTGAGCGTGCCGTTGAATGGGGGACAGCTAGACATGCAAAGGAGGGTTGTGCTTGTCAGAGCTAGAAGTGGTGATTTGATAGGTGCAGCTGCAGCCGGCATGTCCCCTGCATTTCAATGAGCTCTGCACTTCGTCTCTTCACTGTCCTCCAACTACGTCTCCCTCTCTAGCCTTGCTTTTTCAATTCCTGTCCTGCTCCCACTTCTGCTTGTGCCGTGGTTGTGCTCATTTAACAGTCTCTCCTCCATCTTTTCCAGACTGATTTTTGTCATTTTCCTGAAGGTTTGTGCTCATTCAGAGTAATCTCACACTGTTCCCTTCCTATTTGTTTATCTTCAACAATTTTCTGTTTCCATCCAATCTTCTCCACTTCCTTCACGCTCATCAGTTTGTGTCTCACTTCTAAACACTCTCAGCCCTCCTCAAACTCAACTCCTGACTCCTTTAGCTCCTTTGATGGAACTGTTTGTCCCCAGTATAACGTGTCACTCAGAAATAGGGGAGCAATTAATGGGCCACACAAGTCATGAGCACAAATGCAAATGTACTGAACTTTGCTGAAATTCACTGCAAACTGCAAGTAAATCCATTTGCCTGGCGCTGAACTTTTCATTTCAAAACAGCACACAGATTTCTTTAGCATAGTTAGGCAAGCTGTGTGCGTAGCATAACGTTTTCACAATTCAAAAATGTGTGTATGGCAACATCAGTGGATGCTGTCACTGCTGCAGATCTGCAGCTGTAGCAGTCCATAGTGGATGGTTAGCTGGCAAAGGAAAGGACTCCATAGGGGTAAAAATAAATGGACACAAAGGATTTCTGGATTTCCCCTTTTCCTTTTTTCTCACTTTTCAGACTTTCAGCCTCAGTTGTGCCTCTCACTGTGTGTCCCGGTACTTTGTTCCACATCTTCATTACTGGCCTAGATGTTACTCCTATTCCCCTTTTGGTGCCCTCTTTATTTAGCCTTACCCTTTTATCTCCCTCTGTTTTCCACCTCATGCTTAGAGCGTTGGTATATTTTACCCTATTAGTACTCCAAATTAGTTGAATTTATCAAATATTGCCTTCTCTCCCTCGTAAATCAAAAGCCCAAAGTGAAACAACAATAAAGAAAGATGGTAAAAATGGAATGAGGATGTTTTAAAACAGAAAGCAGAAGAATTACAGATATACACTTTTATGATATTCTGAAGTAGAGAAAAACAGTGGGACCCTTATATGCACCCAGTCTCTAGCCCAGAGGAAATGTTTCACACACAACATGCAGTAAGATTATGATGCGGTGAGTTGGGAACACAGCGCTCATTGATTCCTTTGGGAGGACGATATCTCAGCATGTAGAGAGCACTACAACAGCTAACCTCAGCCTCATGGGAGCCAAGTATCACCCAGAGGGATGGAAAAGGCTACCAAACTGGTATGTGGCTGTGGCTCTATGACTACAGGCAGAAAGAGTTCTCATGGGATCCAGAAATAAGGCAAAACATAGTGCACAAGTCTATGATTAGAGGAAAACTATATTGCTTACTATAACCTTACTAAAAATATAGTCACAGAAGAACTCTTTGGCCTGTGTTGTGATTTATTCATGAAACAATTTGTGATTGACAGAAGAAGTTTTTGGCAAGCACTACAGCACTTCACCATACTAACAAACTCCCTGAGCACACTTTGTAAATGAACAAATCTCCAAGTTGGAAAGTCTAAATTAGAATATCTTAGCTTAGGGAGCAAGATCAAAATTACAACCGGGCTATAAAGTGACTAGTGAGTACATTAGTTCTCCTGTTTACTGTATTGACGTTTAATGTCCCTGACAACCTATGAAGCCTCAGTTCGACAGCAACTACTTTTTTAAGACACATTAAACTAAAAAAAAAAAAAAAATACAATACAATTACTTAATGATTTTATGTTGTGGAACAAGACATGAAAATCTCCTAAATTTATATAAACCACAGACCTTAATCCAAACATTGAATCAAAACCTAAATAATAATAATAAAAAAAGAAAAAAAAAAAAAACAAGACAAAGGAACCAGAAATGCAAATATCCTGGCTCGCTGTGTTGTGTTCAGACCTCATAATATCTTTGCCTATGTAACTACATCATCTGTGTTGTCAAGTTCAGCCATCGATATTTCAAGTTTTCAAGCCTAACGCGATCACTCACCATCACATGACGGCGGAGGACCTTCAAACTCCAAGTGTGTCCCTAATCGGCAGGTCAGGATGCTGTTTCCGCTCAACTGGTAGCCTGGGAGACATCGGTAGCGCACTATATCACCTGAACAGAGGGAGAAATGGAGAAAGGAGAGTTTGAGTAAATGACAAATCAGAGACGTAAGATTGATACAAGCAACAATGTCTTCATACACCACAGCAGTGTTTCTTTGACAGGATTCTGGATATGAGATGGAGGTAATCATGATCTAATGTTTGTCTCAGTGAAAGAAAAAGTTAACAGTGGGGAAAAGTACCATAATAAATCCCCACTGGGGATCCTATAGATGAAACACTATGTCAGTGTTGCTGCCTTTGTGAGTCTGAATAATAATGAGTCGAGGAGGTATGCAAATAAACAGATAAGGAGAAATAATCTCCATTGTCTTCCGCAGGAGAGAATGAGAGCACCTGCATCAAATCCCTCTGGCTTTCTCATTATTTTGTCATAATCATTTATACTGCAGCCTCAAACTCCCTGGGTTATGTAGTTTGGGTGTGAGTCTACATTCACTACAACTGCCTTATGGGATGTGTAGTCAATAACTGAGCCGGTGAACCTGCGGCAATGCAAACTGACTGTCAAGTTATTAAGTAAGGTGTATGCTACAATTCCACAAGTCAGGATGTGACCAATGTGTAATACCGAAGTAGTGCCTTGATAGCAGTATTTGTGCACGTCTGTATGTGTACATATGTCTGTTTGTGATAGTGTTTCCCACCTACCAATTTTGAATTCTTTGCTTGCCATCAGGATCTCTGCATTAGGAATGATGGGTGGTGGCAGGCAGAACTGTAGTCTGTAAGCTGTGAAGACATGGAGGGAATCAAATACAGAATATGTGCTAAATATCTGTTGGAAATAAGGATCAAGTAAGTGAGTTTTACATACCCTGATAGTTGATACGAAATAGTCCACCCTTCTCTGTGTTACTACGGAATCGTATCAGCACCTGATTGGATGTGCTACTGGGCGGGTCATTGGGCTCTCCATCAGTGAACACTCCCAGTTTCCTGGCTGTCTCCTGCGGACCATCCCTGAAGGAAAAAAAAAAAAAAAAGTTAGCAGGTCAACTGTTCAAATATAACAACACACTGGGGGACAGTAATGATAATCAACGCTGGAGATTTTCTGTCAGCAGCCTCTTATCCATTGCTAAAACACCTCAAGGCTCTGTGACGCGTATCTGTGAGAAAACCAAACAACGCCACATGCCAGATCATTGTCGAGCAGCTTCCAGCAGCAGAGTAAAACCAAGCTGCTCACTTTATCATATCCAAAGCAATTACTCCAGGCTGCTCTGGGTGATTATGTTGAAATAAGGTAAAAATTACAGATAAGCATGGAATGACAGGTCTGGATTGCGCCGTTCCCGCTAACTGCTATCCAATGGGAGTGTCTCTGGAAACTGTGGCCCAGCCTTGGCAGTCCCCTGGCGTGGCCATGGCCGATTAAGCCAGCTCCCAGATTCCTGCCGCAACCATTCAGCTTAAAAACCATCTGTCTTTGGCTGTCAGACTGGGCATGGGAGATTACAAGCAGCTCTGGAAACGGCTGGCTAGGGACTGCTGCCTGACAGCACTCTGGCCAAGCCGCCATTACGGGGCCCATTTCCTTGGCTCAGTAGTTCAGTGGATAGATACACAGCGGTGGTAACTGGAAACTGGGGCACATGATAGTCCCCATCTTGGCGCTGCATGAGCTTGCAGGGAAAGATCAACACAGCCGGGGCCGTTTACAGAAGAGCAACAATACGACAGAAAATAGACATTTTGGCTCACTTTAGCCATGTCAACTTTGTGACATAAACTCTCCATGGACTAAAGTCTCTTCACACAAATTTCTATAAGCAGCCTACTCTGTAAAACATAGATGTCACCCAACGCCATGTGGACTTTTCATGTGGTCGTCAACTTGCCAGGTTGGCTGGCAGTCAGATCTCCGGTCTCACCGAGAGCTGGGACCTTTGGAGCTTGTCTCAGGGAGAGGGGATCAACTGGGACTGGCAACCACCATGCATGCAAAATCCTGTCTTTGGTTGCACATATGGCAGGGCCTAGCTGTGCATTATGGAGGCGATGAAAGGAAGCTTTACCCTTTGATACCCAGTCAGGCAAAAAGACATACATCTTCCAAATAAACACCCTGACCCACACATTAACAAGAAAACAAGAGCACACACATATTTCCACCTGCCAAAACCTACTCTCAGTCGCCCTCTCTTTTTCTTGCACACGCTTATTTAAAGTGGTGGGAGACAAGTTCCACCAACTGCTCTGATTGAGCCTCCACGGCTTATTGCATCCACAGCCTTTAAGGGTTTGGAGTACTTCTTGCAATGCAGAAGGGGCGGATATCGGGGAAAAAAAAAAGGTGTAGGAGTAACAGGTTGAAAAGTAGGAGGAGGTGACAAAGCATTGAAAGAAGGGACTAAAAGAAAAGGCAATGTGGAGGTGATGATCATAACTAAATGGAATTGCAAGTAAATCAATGAATTTCAAAGGCACTAGATCACATGAAGTTTGGAGTTCAACATTTTGTTAAGATGGCATTGAGATGATGGTATTACGAGGAAATTGGTGAAAATATAATTTCAGTTTACAAAATTGAACATTGTCAGGTATTTGAAAAGGCTTAAAATATACACAGTATGCTGATTAAAGGAAGGTCCCCTACTCAGCCACTTTTTCTTACCAGACGGTGATGAAGTCGTGTGGCCCATGAACCTGAAGCAGGGTGAAATTGAGCTTGATTCCAAATCCAGGAGGCACGGTGATCAGCCAGGAGCAGTCTGCTGAGCTAGGGTACTCCTCTGGGTAACCGGGGGAGAAGATGGTCCCATTGTCTGATGTAATATTCCCACCACATGGCACTGAGGGAGGGAAAGGAAAGGGAGAAATAGAAGAAGAGTGTATGTATAAATATATATCAGTGAGACAGGAATACAACAGGGCAGATTCATAATTCAGCAGCAATCAGTGAAAAAAAGGGATTTTTCTTCTCCCTCTTCTTCCACTTCCCTTCTCAGTGTCTCTCTCCCCCTCTCCTTCACTCTTCGTCGAGTGCCCAGGCGCTTGTCTGTGCTAAAGATTAGCCAGTAAAGCCTGTTAGCAAGTGGGGACTTGGATGGAGTGTTTTGCTAAGATAACGCCTCAACCCTTTCCCACTGGGGGTGAAGAGAGAGAGTGCAGAGATGAGGCAAGGGGTTAGTGTGGACTGGACTCCTGAGGTTTGTGTGTTTTGTACAGTATGTGTGTGAGGAGTGGACACGCATAAATGCGTGAGTGAAAACTGTGTTCGAGTGACAGGATGTCAGTATTGAAAGTACCATTACCTCAAAAGTCAACTAATGTGAAATATATCAGGGTTAAAAAAAACAGTAACACTCAATCAGACATACACAAGATACTCCCCATCCAGCCTCAAATCTTCATGCATAGAAACTGTAACCGTATTTCAAACATTCCTCAGGAACTCTAACCAACTTAACGATTAGGAAGCTTAACATTCCCTTAGAGGAACCCCATACGGTGGAGCGGGAAAAATAAGGAAGGGGTGTAATCGCAGCAGTGCAGAAATCTCAAGCAACCCACACACAGTATCCAGCTTAACAGCACACCCGTGGATGCCTATGGGTGTGCGATCATTCCCAAAGCAGAGATTGCATGTTTTATCCCTCTGTTTCTCTCTCAGGATATGTGTGTGTTCATGTTATACAGCTGCCTGCTTTAGCCCTGTGGCTGATAGACCACTCTGCTCCTGGCTCACCTGTTAAATGAGCTATCGATCAGACAATTGATTAAACCCAGGACACTCTATGGAGTTGCACCTCTGGCTCATAGCATCAACTGGCAAGCTACTTAAACCGTATGTGTAAAAAGGGTGTTGTTGCTTGAAGGGTTTGGAACTGCAAACTTGAGACAGATATGCATTGTTCTTAAAAACAAAATGGTAAACAGTAAAGGACAATATGCAAATGGAAAAGGATGACGAAGGACGATGAGATGACAAAGCCAAGGTTAAGTGAGGACAAATGTTGAAGAAAAGGAAGGACACAGAGCAAAGCACTTTATAGACACAAGGTGGTGTGATGCTGATGCCGGGACGAGATGGTAATTGAAGGTAAGATGAAAATATATGAATGTATCTCATTCATCTCCAGGGAAACCATGTAAACACAGTAGTTTTGTTGTGTGTTACCGAGAAAGCCATTCACAATATCATCTGGGAGGAGCTTAATGCCAAGGTCAAGGTGCTCATATTTGTGGACAATTGTCTGAACAGATGCCCTTGGTACATCAAGCTGCCTTGAAATGGTCCCAAGAGACGAGCCTGACTTATGCAAGGCAACAATTCGCTCCCTGATGTCAAGGCTGTATTCTTTTGACTTTCCCATTGCAAGTCTCGAGTCGAAATGCAGTGTGTGTAAAGTCAACCTGCTTTTATACCCCATAATTTCTACTTTCTAATTTCTAATTTCGACTTTTACACAACATGAATGAACACCAGACTAAAGGGATGATTCCATGAATGATTGCACAACCTGATTTCAACTAATTTACTGTTAAATAGGCCAGACAAGTGGGTGTATGTAAACTTATGAAC